>JASDQU010737963.1:237138-256771 GCA_032191745.1 Picea mariana
TAATTTGCGAAGGTTCATTTTGGGGAAGCTTGGGTTCTTGATTCTTCAGGATAATAACATCTTCCCACCTAGTGTCATCTGTGGGTTGTTGGGTGGTTTCTTCTTATTTTTCTTCCTGGATGACTACTGAAGGTCTCTGCCTATCTAGAACTTTTCCCGATCTTAGTTGAATTTCCTGTAATAGAACAGGAGTAATGACATATGTCGGGAAGGCCTGCATCTCAACATTGTTAAGAGGTTGAGGGGGCTTATTATTAGGATTCGACACTAGCTGTGCTGATAATAGTGTCAGTTTCGAGGAGATTGCATTTTGAAATTGTAGCAGTTGCTTTTGTGGGATAGGAGGTAAAGGTGGTGGAACAAAACCTGGCAGAATCTACAGAGTGTTTGATGAGAAATGCGAATAAGGATGGTTGTACATAGGGATAGGTGGAGCTTGAGGGTTTCCTTGGTTGTGTCCTCCCCTCCATCTTTGAATCCAAGGATGTTGGTACTGAGTAGATCAGTTTTTCCAACCTGGTGAGTTCCACTGTTGTTGTTGATAATAGGGTAGAACTTGGGACTGTAGATCCGGGTATGTGGGTTGATTCCTAGGCTGCCACGACCTCCTAGGTGCATAAGAAGACTCCCCAGGGTCTCCACTCATATATATGGCTAATAAATCGGGCAATGATGGACATTTTTCAGTCATATGGTCTTTTGTACAGAAGCCACAAACTGGAATGTTATCTAGTGGGCACTCCCTTGAGGAATGCTTCCTCCTGCATCTTGGGCAATATATGCTCATTGCTGCATTTTCCTCCTCCTATTTCTTTTTGAGTTTAAGGGTATCCAACTGGGAACCTATTGTTCTTAAGATGCCAGTCTTAAAGTTTTCTAAAAGCTTCCCTATCTCTGCTCTTGTGATACCACCTGAACTAACTAGTTTTAAGCTTCTATTGTAAGGGTCCCGAACATTCTTTCCTGTGTTGGATCTACTCCTTAAGTAGTTTTTACACATTTCACATATTTTAGCAAATGGTTTATGATAAATATCACCTGATGCCATCAGGTTAAGCATCTCTAAATATTCTTTTGAAATTCCCTTAAGGAAAAGAGTCTTAACTGCATCCTCTGGGAGGTCATGGTATTTTGACTTCTGGGAGATATAACCAAATCTTTCCATATAGTCTTCAAGGGTCTCGTCTTCTAACTGTTGGACTTTAAAGATGTCATTACGAGACTCTTTGGTCTTGCAATAGTCTTGGTACTTCTTAAGAAAGATGTCTTTCATGGATTCCCAAGACCTAATACTAGATTCTCCCAACCCCATGAACCATCTTAATGCAGAGTCTTTGGGGGTGGCAGGAAAGAGTTTTAATTTCTGGGCATCTTGCACATAGTTGTAGCTCCTGCACAAGATGTCAAATTCAAATAGGAAGGTGTCTGGATCTTCACTATTTTTACCATAAAAGGTAGGCAGTGTTGAGAGAGGAATAGTCTTCATGTTGACATTTGGAGTGGTGTCTAAAATCGGAAATCCGAAGGTAGTTTCAGTTTGGTTTCCAGTTTCTTATTCCTCCCCGTGTCTTACATTTTTATGGTCCTCTTGATCACCCATATTGGATTGGTTTCCAAAAAGAGAGTACTTAAGTGGTTTTATCTTTGAAGAGAATAAAGTTTCTCTTTGATGAAAAGGTCTTCCTACTGATTGGATGTCTGGGACTCTACTCGAGCCAGTTGAGATTATCGGTGCCAAAGTTTCTATGTCAATTTGAGAGATAATTACATTGGATGAGCTAACAAAAAAAAGATTCACCTATTCAGGGTCTATGATATCCTTAAAATTAGAGTTCCCTGGTGGTGGTGTAAAAGAAAATGTTGTATTGTTTGGTTCTGTGGAAGACTCGAGTGGTCTTGCCTCTTGTCCTAGTATGATTGATGCTTCAATTCTTGTTCTATAGTGCTCCCTATGTTAGTCTTCTCAGAGACTATTTTAGCTCTTTGGGTTGAGCTAGCTCCTGTTTTTCGGTATCGGTCTGTGGATTTTATAAGCGGAACGTCCCTTCCCCCAAAGGGATCGGAAGGAACCTTGGTTGAAAGGTATGATTTTGATTTAATGTATCTACCTTGTGGGTCTCTAGGCCTATTCATGAAAGAAAGAAAAAACAAAAACAAAAAGCTGGCATTTGATTCCTAGGTCTATTCATGAAAGCAAACAAAAAGAAAAACTACTATTGGTTTTGGGGGAACTTGCTATAGTAGATGCGTAGGTTCTTACCTTTTGTCTTAAAGTTCCCCCGCCACCAAAGTAATGATAAGCTCTAAGGATGATCTAATTCCTAATTACTTCTTACCTTAAGACAGCGCCCTAGAAATGGCGCCAAAATGTTAGGTGATTTATATGTACTAAAAAAAGACACTAAACTACCCTCAATTAAATTGTCAACCTGGGGTAAGTAAACTTAGAGTTGTAGCAAAATATATTCCAAAGGTAAAATGTTGGTAGGAGTATAATCTAACTAATGAAAGCAACTATTTAAGGCTAATCTACTCAAGCAAACCTATCTAATGATCAAACCCTACTAAGCAAAATGAAACTAGGTAATCTAAGTACTTTTGGGCCAAGGATCGATGGATAGTTCCTAAGAAAGCAAGTAAAACCCTATGTAAAGAAAACTAGTTTAACGATAAGCAAAAGCAAACTACTAAGCATAATAAGCAAATGACAAAAACAAACTTCTCTAACTTGCCAACCTACATTCAATGAGCAACTACCCTATGAAAGCAAATAAATAAACAAGTAAGCAAAAACACATATCTAACCTATTAAAGCAAATAGACAAGTAAGCAAAGACACCTAAATAACCTAGTAAAGCAAAAGACAAGTGAGCAAAGACAACTATCTATCCTACTAAAGCAAAGGGACAGGTAAGCAAAGACTTCTCATTGAACAACTATCTAGCCTAAGAGGCAAGTGAACTAAATGCCTAATGCAAAACTATTTCTAATGCGTGAAAGGAAATCTAAATGCTCAATGCAATGCATGAAAGGAACTCTATTCTATTGAAAGAAAAAAAGACAACCAACTAAGCTTATGAAAACGAGAAACTATATTTTCTAATCTACGAAAGAAAGAAACTATCTTTAATCTATGAAACAGTCAAATGTAATGTTGGTGGTTGTGTGAATGCCTTCGGTGGTGATGGATGATATCTCGATGACACTTGACAACAAAGGACATTTCTAATGGTATAAGATCAATACTAATTTCAATGGCAAAATGAAAGCTGTGAAGTAAACAGTCCAATGAAAACTTAGCCATGATAAAAGTAATGTTAAATACCCTGCATATTCATGTATAAACCATCAACAACATAATGAAATTTAATTGCATTTTAATCTATGAAAGGAAATTGCGTAAAGGAAAACTATGCTATGTCTATTCTAATCATTCAAGCTATGATGAATTAAAAACATAAATTAAACTATGATATCAAGAAGTAAATTGACAATTACATGAACCAATAATGAAGCAAATGAAATCTATCTAAAACTGAAGTAAGCAAACTAAGAACGGGAATTAAATCTATCCATCCATCAACATCCCTGTCAAATAAAACACAAATTAAAACTATGTTCTGTTCTAATTAAAAATCTATTCTAAACTTGACTGTAAAATTGTAAAAGAAAGCAAGATTTAACATTTAACTGCATATGAGGGTTAGTAAAGAGAGAGAGACTTTTTAATTGCACACGGAATTAGTAAAGAGATTTGCAAGCCTATTCCTAGTCTATCAAATCAACACATACTATCACATATCATCATCTAACCTGCAAAATAGAAGTAAAACAGTGAGCTATAATAAACTAATTAATTAAATAAAAGCATGTACATATAGGAAATAAGAAAGAGAAATTTATATTATGAAATGCGTAAATAAACATAAGAACAATCACCAGATTGCTGGTAGGCCCCCCAGCAAGTCATGGCTACCTTCTACAAGCACACCACAAACTTCAACAGGCCGAATTCACAATGAAAGTTAAAAATGCAGTTCTGGCACTATTCTGGCAATGTGAAAATTAAAAAACAGAGTACAACGAGTTTATCTCCAATCTGATGGCTCTTCTACTTGCTTAACAATCTAATGACCATCCTGGTAGTATTTATAGGTTTACAAACCAAGTGGTCGACCACAGGAGGGCCGAACCACCTCTAAATTCGGAAAAATACAATAAATGTGGCCATAACTAACAAAACGGAGGAATCCAATAATCGTCCTCTTTGGACAACTGAAATCGAGTTGTCTTGAGCTTAGTAGCTAGAGGGGGTGATGATAAACAAAACCCATGTGCTCGATTTGTCCATAACTGGCCGCCAATACCATAACCGCCAACTCGCCTTGCATTTTTGTGCAATACTGGGTGCTGGAACGAGTGCTGGATCGGGTACTAGAACGAGTGCTAGAACGAGTGCCGGATCAAGTGCCGTAACTGGAAACATGGTGCATTTTGCCCTGTAACAATAGAAAAACACGAATTAACTCTTGGAAGCATAAAAACATGATAAATTAAACTTGATTTAATCATAAAACACGAATTACACGTACCTTATGCCTATTATACCATTTTATCATAAAATTCTTCAAAAAGCTCCTTTGAAAGATGAAAAACACATATGTACATATGGCAAAAAGTGTATAATAATGTCATGAAAATGATCATATCTCGGGCCCAACAACAACTATGTCTATAACTTGATGAACTTTGGGATTAGATGCTACTCTGATTAGTACATCCTTTAATTCATCAATTACTTTTACCTCAAATCTATCCAGTTGAATAATGTGAGTTGAATATTTTGTTGGGGTCGCATTCAAATTTTTACACACAGAGTATGGCATAACATTCGAAGAATATCCTGAATCAACTAAACAATTATGAGCGTTCTGATTGAACATTTCAAAGGTTAGGAAGAATGGAGGGGTCAAGGACTTGGACCTTTTCCAAATAAATGTGGCATTCACCACTTCTTTCTATGCATTATTTCCAACTATTTTACTCGCAGGTTTAGTAGAAGTAGAAAGGATATTTTCATCTTTCAGAGAATTCAATAGAAGCTTACGTTGTTACAAAATCTTACAAATATCAAGAATAGAAATATTCTATTTAATTTCCTTAAGATCCTCCACAAAATTATATTCCATAGGTTTAGATTCAACAATTTCACCTTTAGGCAAGTCATAAAACATAGGGTTAGGTATTTTTTAGGATTGATAGTCCAGGTTTTCTTTGCAATAGGAGTTTGAGAAACAATATGTTGTAATTGGGTGGGAGGCCCTTACTTTTAGTTTGCACTGCTAAAATTTCCGCCATCACTTCATCATCTTTGGTAAAATTTACCTCGGGTAACATATCCCACAAAACCATAGCTATCTCGTGAGTGTTGAAATAATGTAACTGTAAAGTGTATTCTTATTATTATTTGATATATTATTCATTGGATCAATCCCCATTGTGGATTGATCATGTCGGCTATTGTAAAAGGACCAAATACCCTTTTGCGCATTGGTCATAATGTAATTGTAAAAGGCAAAAGAAGAAGTCGGCCCCAGAATATATCAAAGAGGCCCTGAAATATAATAAAGGTGGTTATAACCACCCAGAAGAAGAAGTTGGCCCTGCTAGTGAAAGGACAGTCCCACACGTGCCAGACTTGTATAAATAAGGAGGCTAGCGCCTCACTTAGACACACACCTCACTTGCTCATTGAGAGACAAGTTTCAGAATTGCAGTTGGAGAAGAGAGAGAGAGAGTGGTACATCTTTGGGAGAGGATCTTCTATATTGGCTTAAGTTATCTCTTGGCATTGTATTGGCTATCTATAATAAGGAAGTTTTGTTGGGTTTTCTTCCCCTAGAGGGTTCCCCAGGATAAATGCTGTGTCTCTTGTGATTGTGTATTTCTCAGTGATATTGTATTATGCTATTGTTATCTATTGAAATTCAAAGAACTGTAATAATGGCTTAAACATTAACATGGTATCAGAGCCAAGATGAAGAAAGCATCTTTCACAAGAGTGAAAAACGTCACTGTTGTCGTACATGAAAATTAGGGCTTTTTGGTGATGAAGCTTTTCAGCCCTAAAACTACCTAGAAAAGTGCACCCTCCCCCAAGGATTAATTTGGCAATCTCAGTGAACCTTTTCAATGGCTAGATCTCCCAGAAAGTGAAACCCTAGTTTCACAAAGTACCAGAAGTACCAGAAAACCAGTGTACCAGAAGTACCAGAGTACCAGAAAACCAGAAGCACCAGTCCAGAAATCCACGGATCAATTTTGGAGGAGAAAAAGTTGGATTTTCTCAGATCCAAACACACCAAGCTACTCGCCTCAGCCAAGTGCACCTCCTGGTAAGTTTAGAATTTGATTTTGAGCATTTTCATTTTTCGATCATTTTCCTAGCTTCAAGTGAAATATGTCTGCAAGCACTAAGCTTGTTGACAAGATGGAAGGTGTGGAAAACTTCCGTGCCTGGAAGTATAGGATTGGACTCGTTCTTGAAGAGAATGACCTAGCAAAATTCGTCAATGGAGAAATTCCGGAACCCGACGATGCTGCAAAAAAAGCCAAGCATCAAAAGGACACAATCAGGGCCAAAAGAATCATTGTAGATTCAATCAAAGACCACCTAATTCCTTATGTGTCATATAATAAGACTCTGAAAGAAATGTTTGATGCCTTGACCAGACTATATGAAGGAAAGAACATAAACCAGAAGATGAATCTAAGAACTCAACTGGAGAATACAAGGATGCAGGAAGGAGAAACAATTCAGGAATATTTCTCCAGAATCTCAGAATTCAAAGAACAGTTAGAAGCTATTGGAGATACCATAGACGAAGACGAACTCATAATGACGGCCTTAAATGGTCTCACAAGACCTTGGGATGCATTCATCCAAACGATATGTGCCAGAATAGAGAAACTGAAGTTTGATAGTCTATGGGAAGAATGCATCCAAGAAGAAACAAGAGTAGCTAACCGTGAAGCGCGACTGACAAGAGATGATGATCAATCCATAGATACTCACACCAAAAGAGAAAGGAAGAAACCCTACTTCCAAAAGGAGACTCATAAAGAGCCTCAACCGCCAAACAAATTCAATAATAAAGAATCTCATCCAAGGAGATTTCAGAAGAAAGGACAATGAAAGGAAATGGATTACTGATCTGTACAATGCTACCATTGTGATAAGATGGGACACATTGCGAAATTCTGTCCAGCCAGACGAGAAGAATACAAGAGAAAACATAAGAGGCACCATGCCCATGTAGTCGAAGATGAAGAGCCACCCATAAAGATGATAAGAGAGAAGATCAAAGGCCATGTCTTAATCTCGGCCCTCTCAGAATCTGTAATACCTAGAGAGGACACTTGGCTCATTGATAGTGGTGCATCCAAGCACATGATGGGACAACGAGTCATTCTCTCTTGTATCTCAAAAAATAAGTTTTCTGAGAAAGTGACACTTAGAGATGATTACCAATATCCCATCAAGGGAATGGGAGAATCAAACTACAAACTGAATTCAGGGAATTCACTAAAATGAAGGACGTACTATATGTACCAGGTTTGACAAAGAACCTACTCTCCATTTTAGCTTTAGAAAAGAAAGGCTTCAAAGTTGCCATTATAGATGGATAAGTTCTTATGTGGGCTAAAGGAGAAACCTTAAATGAAGCAATCATCATTGGAAGTGAAGAAAATGGCTTGTATAAACTAAAGGGTCACTCATAGGCTGCCATGACCCACGCCATTGAAAACTCATGTAAACTTTGGCATAGAAGATTAGATCATATCAACTACAAGGCGCTACCATGAAGGAGTATGCAATGGATGTGCACAAGGGAAGGACATCAAGAACCCTTTTCCAAAGAGAGACAACAAAGCAAAAGGAGTCCTAGAGCTCATTCATTCAGATGTATGTGGCCCAATGCCATCGTCCTCCATTAGTGGGTATGTATATTATGTATCATTTATTGATTATTATTCTTGTAAGACCTGGGTATATTTTTTGAAATCTGAAGATGAAGTGTTCAACAAGTTCAAGGAATTCAAAGCCTTGATAGAGAATCTTTCTGAAAGAAAGATTAAGATACTTAGGTCAGATAATGGAGGAGAATATACCTCAAAAGAGTTTGTGAACTTCTGCAAATATGTTGGGATCAAGAAGGAACTAACTACTCCCTATAATCCCCAACAAAATGGTTTAGCTGAACGAAAGAACAAAATGATAATGGAAGTTGTGAAGATTATGATCCATTATCAAGATCTTCCTATGTGCTTATGGGCAGAAGCAACAATGGCAACTGTATATGTGCAGAACCGATTGTCCCATAGTGCACTTGGGCTCAAGACCCCAGAAGATATGTTCATCGGAAAGAAGCCAGAGGTAAGCCATCTCAAAATATTTGGCTGCCCAGTATTTATTCATATACCGAAAGAGAAGAGAAACAAGNTTGGGATACTGTGAGGTCTCCAAGGCCTTCAGAATCTATATAACAGGAAACCGTCACATTGAGATCAGCAGGGATGTGACCTTTGATGAAGATGCAACGCTCAAGAAATCAAGAAGATGCCAGCTTGAAGAAGTATATGAAGAGAAACCCGTAATCCCCAGAATTGCAGTGAGGGAGGTTCCCAGAGCCGCAGAACTAGTGAGGGAAGTCGTAAATTCCCTTGATGAGGAAATTATAGAAGACCATGATATATTAGAAGTTCAAGAACCTCCTTAGATGACGATCCTCCGTAAAATAAATCCAAGTTGGGCTAGAGAGATTATTCAATATGGAGAGAAGTATGGTGTTCCCGAAGGAACTATGAGACATGTAAAAAGACCAAAGCCATTCTCCAGTTATACGGCTTTGATGTGTAATCTTCTAGAGGAGGAGCCTACCTGCTTGAAGAATCCATTCAGAGGAAAGAATGGGTAGATGCCATGATAGAGGAATACCAATCCATAATAAAGAACGAAGTATGGGAAATAGTTCCCAGACTGAAGAGTAAAGATGTGGTATCCTCCAAATGGCTCTTCAAAATAAAACATGCTGCTAATGGAAGTATTGAGAAGTATAAAGCAAGATTTGTTGCTCATGGCTTTTCTCAAAAGGAAGGAATTGACTATGAAGAGACATTCGCCCCTGTAGCCAGATACACTTCGATCAGAATCATCATAGCTCTTGCAGCTAAGATGAAGTGGAAGTTACACCAGATGGATGTGGAAACAACTTTCCTAAATGGTGTCATCGAAGAGGAAGTGTATATAGAGCAACCTCAAGGATTTGAAGTTGAAAACAAGAAGTTTCATGTTTGCAAATTGAAGAAAACCTTATACAGATTGAAGCAAGCACCTAGATCTTGGTATGGCCGAATAGACAGCTTTCTGACGAGATTGGGCTTTACCAAGAGTAAAGTAGATTCTAACCTCTACTTCAAGGTTATGAACGATGAGCCAATGATACTATTTCTATATGTGGATGAATTATTCTTAATTGGAGAAGAAAATCTCATCACCGAATGTAAGAAAAGACTCGCTTTAGAATTTGAGATGAAAGACCTCGGCTTAATGCACTATTTCTTAGGTCTTGAGGTATGGTAGAGTCCAAAGAGGATCTTCCTTAACCAAGGGAAGTATGCAGTCGAAATCTTGAAGAGATTCAACATGTTGGAGTGCAAGCCCATGAATACACCCATGGAAGCGAAGCTAAAGCTGCTGGTCGACACTTCGTCAGAATTGATTGATGCCACGCTGTACAGATAGATTATTGGTTCGTTGATGTACCTGACGAACACCACACCAGACATTTGTTTTTCCGTGAACACCTTGAGTCATTTTCTGGTAGAACCCAGACATGTTCACCTAGTGGCTGCAAAACATGTGATGAGGTACCTTAAAGTTACAATAGATTGTGGTCTCAGCTATGATGGAGATCATGATTTCAAATTGAGTGGATATACTGATGCAGATTGGGCAGGAAGTGTTTCTGACAGGAAAATCACTTAAGGATATTGTTTTAGTTTGGGTTCAGCCATGATCTCATGGCAGAGTAGAAAGCAATCCAGTATTTCTCTCAGCACAACGGAAGCAGAATACATTGCTGCATGTTCTACCAGCTGCGAAGCTATATGGCTTCAAAAGTTGCTAACTGGTCTATTTGACCTAGAGATGGAAGCAACCACAATCCTATGTGACAACCATAGATGCATAAAGATGACAGAGAATCCTGTATTCCACGACAGGTCGAAGCACATAGAGATCCAATATCATTACATCCGTGACATGGTGCAGAGAGGAGCCATAAAGCTCCAGTATGTTAGCATAGATGAACATGTTGCTGATGTGTTGACCAAGACTCTATCTCGTATAAAGTTTGAGCACTTTTGAGATAAACTTGGTATAGTCGAAAGGACCTTCCTCGAAAGGGGGAGTAGTTGTTGTGATAAGACATCTCTTGCTTCCAGCTTTATTGCTATGACGTAAAGCAAGACGATGTGATGAGACTAGAACTGTGCTTCCGGCTTGACAACTGTGACGTAAAGCCAGTCTAGTATCCTGTTTCCAACTTGATTGTTGTGACGTAAAGAGGGACAAGTATCTTTCATTCAACTTTATTGCTGTGACGTAAAGCAAGACAATGAGATGAGACTAGTATTGTGCTTCTGGCTTGACAGTTGTGACGTAAAGCCAATCTAGTATCTTGCTTCCAACTTGATGGTTGTGACGTAAAGCAAGACGTTGTGATGAGACTAGTACTGTGCTTTCGGATTGACAATTATGACGTAAATAAAGTCTAGTATCTTGCTTCTAGATTAAGTTCTGTGACGTAAAGCAAGACGTTGAGATGAGACTAGTATTGTGCTTCCGTCTTGAAAAGATGCGACGTAAAGCCAGTCTAGTATCTTTCTTCTAGCTTGATTGCTGTGATGTAAAGCAAGACGAGTACTGAGCTTCTAGCTTGACAAATGTGACGTAAAGCCAGTCCTGTATTATGATGATCCAACCTCGTGTTGTGATGATGATGATGTATCCGTTTTATACTAATACATATTGATGTAGATGATGATTGCATTTCTTTGAGAATGACGATGTTGCCGATGAAGAAAACTTTCGATGATTTATAGATACGCCAGTCAGTGTCCCAAGATAATATTGATGATGTTGTTCTCTCACCCATTTGATGCTGTTGATGATGTTGTTCACTCTCTCTCGCTTGATGTTGTTGAAGAATACCCTTCTTGTTAAGGGGGAGTGTTGAAATAATGTAATTGCAAAGTGTATTCTTATTATTATTTGATATATTATTCATTGGATCAATCCCCATTGTGGATTGATCATGTCGGCTATTGTAAAAGGACCAAATCCCCTTTTGCGGATTGGTCATAATGTAATTGTAAAAGGCAAAATAAGAAGTTGGCCCTAGAATATATCAAAGAGGCCCCAAAATATAATAAAGGTGGTTATAACCACCCAGAAGAAGAAGTTGGCCCTTCCAGTGAAAGGACACTCCCACGCGTGCCAGTCTTGTATAAATAAGGAGGTTAGCGCCTCACTTAGACACACACCTCACTTGCTCATTGAGAGACAAGTTTCAGAATTGCAATTGGAGAAGAGAGAGAGAGAGTGGCACATCTTTGGGAGAAGATCTTTTGTATTAGCTTAAGTTATATCTTAGCATTGTATTGGCTATCTATAATAAGGAAGTTTTGCTGGGTTTTCTTCTCGTAGAGGGTTTCCCAGGATAAATGTTGTGTCTCTTGTGATTGTGTATTTCTCAGTGATCTTGTATTATGCTATTGTTATCTATTGAAATGCAAAGAACTATAATAATGTCTTAAACATTAACAGTGAGTCTGTTCAAGTGATTCCTCTTCCAAATCTCTTTCCAATTTTTCATCAAATTCCTCAACTTGTGCACAACCTCCAACAATATTTTGGCTACCAAACTCATTGCATTGATCCATTGCAGACATGTCTTCTTAGAATGGTTAGCTAGATGATAGTTACAATAATTATCCATGGCTACTTCTTCCAAGTCAATGTTTAAATTTTCTAGAGGTGGTTCAATAGCTTTGATTTGAGGTTCCTTCACCATAATTTCTCTTCATATCAATTATTCCATTCGAAAACTTCTTAATCATCCTATAGATTCTTTCCATGTCCATGTAATCTTTCTCTTTACCTTTTTTGGGTTTCTTTGTATATGGTCTAGTTAAAATAAGATTTTTTTTAGGTGGTATTACTTCCTTTTCCCAGAGTTGTTTGACCTTCTTTACACCCTTTCATTTTTAATTCAATTTTCTTAGCCTCTTCAAAATTTAATGTTAAGGGGTTCCTACCAACTTGTTTAACAAAATTCAAATCGGTATTGGTAAATCATTAGCATAAAACTTAAATTTGCAACTCTTGTGCAGGGGAAACACCTTCTTGGAACTTATTTTAAAATGTAGTGAATTGTTGTTTGAAATATTTCAGTTTCTCCTTAGGACCTGTTATCGCCCAAATTGTACATGCTGATGAAATCCCTAATCCACTAGGTACAATCTAAGGGAAACCTCTAGGAAGGTCACCACTGTCACCTCAAGAAACTATCCTCTATTGCTTTAGGCCGTCTCTCTTCTAGCGTAATGCCCCCATTAGGATTACAAAATCCAAACCCCATTTTACTTGTGGCCATAGTCTCTAGTTTTAATCCATAAATGGGGATAACTAATCTTTAGAGGGGCATACTTCTTGACCCCATAAGCCTTAGGTGGAGATAAGGCTAAGCCCTAACTCCCAACATTCACCAAACAAAACCATAAAGTGTCAATTATTGTTTTATAATGCAAAAATACAAAAAATACAAAAGATATTAACCATCATAAATATTTATTTCATTGTCTAGAATAAAGTTAACGATTTACTTTTACTTTCTAGACATCTTTGTCCAAGAGTTTGTGATAAATTGATGATTTTCTAACCCTAGGAGGAAAATAGACTATTGGATGGTTCCCCATGGTATTATCTAACATTCTTGTGGTTTATTTAAGGTTTTCATCAATTCTTGAAATTAATTACAACATTAAAAATTAGAATTGGTGAAACCCTAGAGATAGGGTTTTTTAGCCTATGGCTTACCTTAACCAATCACTAAGTCTAATTGTCACCTACATTTGTACTATTCATTTAGGATATTAGTAATATATCCTCAAGTGATGACTAATGAGTTAGTTAAGATAGCCTAGCCTAGTCATCATGCATGATTTTAAGATCTAGTAAAATATCTCTATGAGGTGGCATCACTCATTGTATTATAAATATGTACCATTGGTGTGAATACATTAAGAGTTGGATAGTGAGCCTTTTCCATCATCTTGTTGTTCTTGTCTATATTTTGTGAATTGATATCATAACATATTTGGTCTTAAGGGACTGAAGAATGTTATGAAGAATGTTATGGTAGTTTTCCATCGAAAGTGAGGGGCAACAAAAGAGGAAATCTTGCTCCTCATTTAGATCATCTAAAGTCACATATATGAACCTGAATGCCATGAATATGGAGTAACAAATGTTAAAAATCGGATTTGGTGATGTGGATCGATCTAGGAAAAGAGAGCCCATGGCCTTCAAAGCACTCATCAACTCACGCATCAGATGAAAGTAAACACCATTATGGCATCTTGGTTTACACCATGGGAGTGCTCTATGGAAATCATTAGATGAACAGGTAAGGCAACAACAAGAAAGATCTGCAATCGATCTCATCAAGTCAACGTCAAACAATCCGATCTACTTCTTAGCATGTGTGGCTGCTTATTTTGATTGTTATAAAATATGTTCATGTAAGAGGCGAACTCATTCGACATATTATCCAAACTTTGTTCGTGAAGCTATTGCATTTATGAAAAAATAAACCAGTTTGTGTATTAAAAAAAAAAACACAGACAATGAAGAGACCAATTCACATAGGTGTGAGTGCATATGTGCATGGTTCACACTGGTCAAATTTGTATGAAATCGATTGAATGAAGATGCACTTGAGACAATTTATTGTCTAGTCAATTTGCAGATGTTATTGATGCATGTAAAAGCTAGAAAATAAGCATAGATTTTCCAGATCACAACATTTGAATTCATATTCATCTTTGGATCTGCACTGCAACTTCGAATCTCGGTGATTTTGAGAAGAAATCTCTTTGGACTGTTTTGCGTGAGTTTCACCAAAAGTTGCTTGCAAAGATCGCAAGATTTAAGAAACTAAGAGATTTGAAGGAGTCAATTTCATATGGAATGGATCCCTCCCTCCAACATATTTTCCCACAGATACAATGCATTCAACTCATTCAACCTTCCAATTTCCTTTGGAAATTGACTCGTAAACTGATTGTTATTCACTTCAATTCTCAATTGTACCACCAATTTATCGAAGAATTGGTTGTTGTGAATGGTCAACTAGAATAAAATCTTTGCATTCCTGATCTTGACATTAATTCCACGTACAAAATTGTTGAAACTCAGATCAATAATATTAACATTGGGCAGACCCAAGATTCCATTGGGCACTCTACCGCTGAGAGTATTGTTATTGACTCTGAAACCTACCAAGATTTTGCAGGCCTTGTATGAGAGATGCAATTCCCCCATGAAAGAGTTGTAAGAGTAAGAAAGTACTACAGGTTTCCTTCTCTGCACATGTCTTTAGGCAACGAGCCATTGAGATGTTTTCCCAACACTTCCAACAAGTTGAATTTAGACAGATTGTCGAGCTGCCAACAGATTTCGAGCCTTCAAGCTGCCAATGATTTAGGGTTTCACCCTGTAAAGTGAGCGATTTTTAAATTTCCCACGTGCATAATCGCATGAACAGAAAGGAGATCCATGATCTGTCTGCCACAAATATCATGCAATTATTTCCTCGATGTCAACACTATTTTCTGATCACCGATCTCATGCAACAATTTGCTCGATTTCAGCGCCATTCTTGGATCGTCTATCTCGTGCAATACATTTGATGAAGTACCAACATTTTCAGATCCAGATCTTCTTGCCCGCCCTCGAGTCATACTACCAATCCTTCATTGCTCCTCCTTATCTGGAATGATGGCAATGACATTGGCATAAACATTGGCCCATTTCAAAGAAGCGATGCTTCCATAGTTGATAAATGCATCACTGGAATTCCATACAGATGTAATGCATAAGTAAAGGGAATCCAAGAGACATCACACAAGAAACTTGTCAAAATAAAAAAGGAGGTATATGATTAAAAATATGCTTGGTTTGGCATTGAACTCCGACAGGTCGAAAATACACTATTTTTTTTTGTTTTGAGTCGATAGTTTTTGCATTTTTTATCAAAACATTTGAAGGCTTGTATTAACAAAGCATGATATGTGCTCTTCACTTCACTAATAAAGAGAAAAACAAATTTATTTGGATTGGTTAAAGCCTCGATGAGTGTTACAGAGATTGAGAAATGTTTTTTTAATGTAAAAAGGGGTTGAAGTCTTGATGAGAGTTTGGTATAAATTTTTGAAGAGTTTTGTAAGATTTTTTTGTCACATGAGCATCTTGATTTAAAGTTTGATATCTCAGAGATAATTGTATTTGGGCACACTATTGTGATCACAAGGGAATCAGTAATAAAATAGATTCTTTTTTCTTGTGTCCTAGATCCACTTGAAATTTATTAAGGGGATCTTAGTGTTATGGGACTATTCGGTAAGTGTGGACACAAACAAATCTCCCTAACTTTCACATGAAGATAGAACAAAACAAGACAAAATACACACTTCCCTTTAGACTTCATTGTCATATAAACTAGTTTAGAGAGGTACAAGTGACATATCTTTTAAACGACGCTTGATCCTCGCTAGTGTCATCCTTGTAGCTCCTTCTTTGAGTTTGCAAGATGGTGAACCTGTTTTAAGAAGCACAAACCAACAAAGAGATGGAGAACAAAGATATGTATATTCCAATGAATTCCATGTATAAGATAAATGAGTTATACAATAAAAGTTAAGACACATTTATAGGGAAGACATGTATTGTTGCATTATATTAAATGGAAAGTGGAGAATACAACCCATGCCTTGATGTTTCAAGGTCCCCTTTCAATGGTTCTTTTCTCCAACACACACACTTTTGCTCCAATGCCTTTGATGAAAAAGATCCATAATCCGACTTAGAGAACTAAAACAAATCTCTCAATCATAATATGTAGTAGAACTCTTCATGCATATGCAAGCCCTTGCAAACCTTATACTTTTCCATAAGAGATCCCTCTTTATATAGGGTCAAAGAGAGATGGATGAGGGGATTAGGATGATCCCACTAAATCAAATAAGCGAGTAAGATCCAAACCGATCAGAGACCACCTCATCTTCTAGAAGATTCCCTTCTAGAACATTCGTGAATTTTGACTTTTCCTTTGCTTAAGGATCGTCACACCCTATACACAAGCATCCTGCGATGACACCACCGTCCAATTTTAGTGTAGAGTGCGACGATCAGGTATCATTGCACCCCATGAATACAACAGGGTGCGATGACCTTCCTTGTTATAGTTTTTGAAAGAGGAAAAGAGAACCACTTTTCTCATGGAGAAATTCTCTTTTAATAATTTTAGGGAACATGAGCACATGTTGTTAGTTGATCATTGAGGTGACAAAAATAATGTGTAACAGAATGCACCCCAAAGTATGAAACTGGAACTTGTGACAACCAAAATATACTATTTATTTTTTGTTTTGAGTCGATAGTTTTTGCATTTTTTATCAAAACATTTGAAGGCTTGTATTAACATAGCATGATATGTGCTCTTCACTTCACTAATAAAGAGAAAAACAAATTGATTTGGATTGGTTAAAGCCTCGATGAGTGTTATGGAGATTGAGAAATGTTTTTTAATGTAAAAAGGGGTTGAAGTCTTGATTAGAGTTTGGTATAAATTTTTGAAGAGTTTTGTACGATTTTTTTGTCACATGAGCATCTTGATTTAAAGTTTGATATCTCATTTTTAAAGTTTGATATCTCATTGTTAAGAGATAATTGTATTTGGGTACACTATTGTGATCACAAGGGAATCCATAATAAAATAGTTTTTTTTTTCTTGTGTCCTAGATTTACTCGAAATTTAATAAGGGGATCTTAGTGTTATTAGACTATTCGGTAAGTGCGGAAATAAACAAATCTCCCTAAATTTCATAGGAAAATAGAACAAAACAAGACAAAATACACACTTCCCCTTAGAATTCATTGTCATATAAACTAGTTTAGAGAGGTACAAGTGACATACCTTTTAAACGACGCTTGATCCTCGCTAGTGTCATCCTTGTAGCTCCTTCTTTGAGTTTACAGGATGGTGAACCTGTTTTAAGAAGCAAAAACCAACAAAGAGAGGGAGAACAAAGATATGTATATTCCAATGAATTCCATGTATAACATCAATGAGTTATACAATAAAAGTTAAGACACATTTATAGGGAAGACATGTATTGTTGCATTATATTAAATGGAAAGTGGAGAATACAACCCATGCCTTGATGTTTCAAGGTCCCCTTTCAATGGTTCTTTTCTCCCACACACACACTTTTGCTCGAATGCCTTTGATGAAGAAGATCCATAATCTGACTTAGATAACTAAAACAAATCTCTCAATCATAATCTGTAGTAGAACTCTTCATGCATATGCAAGCCCTTGCAAACCTTACACTTTTCCATAAGAGATCCCTCTTTATATAGGGCGAAAGAGAGATGGATGAGGGAATTAGGATGATCCCACTAAATCAGAGAAACGAGTAAGATCCAAACCGATCAGAGACCACCTCATCTTCTAGAAGATTCCCTTATAGAACATTCATGAATTTTGAATTTTCCTTTGCTTAAGTATCGTTGCACCCTATGCACAAGCATCCTGCGATGACGTCACCGTCCAGTTTTAGTGCAGAGTGCGACGACCAGGCATCGTTGCAATGAATACAACAGGGTGCGATGACATTCCTTGTTATAGTTTTTGAAAGAGGAAAAGAGAACCACTTTTCTCATGGAGAAAGTCTCTTTTAATATTTTTAGGGAACATGAGCACATGTTGTTAGTTGATCACTAAGGTGACAAAAATAATGTGTAACAGAATGCCCCCCAAAGTATGAAACTAGAACTTGTGACAACTGAAATACTTTGTAGAATGTGTGTGTCGAAAACAAGGAGTGCATCGATCAGAAACCTGCAAACAATTAAGCATCTGCATAATAACATACCATCTTCTGAGGTAGGCATTCCCATGCTCAGACTACAAGTGACTCTAATCATAAGTGTCAATTGATTCATGGCCACTATAGATAAATTGTGGATCCATGTCATCATGATTCACATAGCCACCAGAAACACACTGTGGATCTATGCTCTAAAAGAATTCAAATTCAAACATAGCCACAAGACATACACAATGGATCTATGTGAGTAAAAAATTATGAATACTTTGTCGCAACCTGGACTAAGATGATGAGATCCAGGGTCTTCATTTCCATCGTCTATAAGTACGAATCTAGCCATGTGATTACATGTGTCGAAGTCGAACATGGTATAAACCACTTGATTATCGATCATTAATGAAAACCGTTAGCAAGTGCGAGGGAAATCACCATTGATGTAAATGACTCCCAAGGTACTCTAGTACAATCCAACGAATATGAATAAATGAGTTGAAGTCGAACACTCGATGGAATCTTCCAATCAAGGGTTAATGATGTGAACCCACTGTTGAAAGAAAAGAAGCCTGCCATTGAGGCATGCATGATCTAAGGTACTAAATGATTTCTAAATCTTGTTCCTGGATAATGAGTTGAAGTTGACAGGAAAAGACTTGTCATAGGAGGGCCTTGATGTATCCCCCATCAATGACATGAAATATGTAACAAATTTGAAGTAGATCAGAGTATGAAGTGATTAAAAAATGACTCAAGGAAGGTCGACATGGTAGAAAATTTATAACTGCAGATGGACGACTTGATAAAAGGCTTGTTTAGGTTGGACTTCTCTTAAACATATGAAAGACACGACTGTTGTCTTGGCAATATTGACTCAAGGAGGACCCAACATATGAACTTGTAGATGTTCAAATGAGAGACAAATGGATTTCCCAACCCGAATACAACGATGAAGGGGGTGTCATGTTCAAGAGCGATTATTAATTCCACTAACACAAATACAAAGACACATTTCTTTCCCAACTCCCCCCCACCATTTCTGGCGAGTACCTCTTTATTTTTATGCAAGTTTGAGGAGGATAACATATGCTTCTAAATGTAAGCTCATCCTTCAGATGAGTCCATCGGAGTATGTTTAACGAACCCTAAGAATGAGTGGTTCGATCCCATATGGGTCTTTCGATGTTTGTTTAATGAGTCCAAAGAAAGAAAACTCAAGGGTTTTTAATTTTTAGAGAGTCTATAAAACACTTAAAGAGAACTTGTAATGACCCAAATTAAGTAATTTATTAAAGATTTCAAAAAAAAAAATCAGTTAAAGAAAAATAAGCATGATTAACTGTGTTATAATCAAACTGAAGAGTTCAATTAATGAACTGTGAACATAAATTAAATGAAAAGA
>JASDQU010737963.1:268632-334761 GCA_032191745.1 Picea mariana
TTCAGAGTTTCGGGGTTCGGAGTTTTGTGTTGCATGAAACGCTCGGCACCACATCCTCCGATTTCCCGATAGGGAAGTCTCCGAGAGAAAAGAACGTTGACCCTTGACCATCGGGGTTCGGGACTTGGAAGGTTCTGTGCATGGTGCAACAGGACTCGCGAACTCCCGATCGACGAATTCCCGATTTCTACAAGTATGTGGGCCCAAGCCTTTAAACATCGCAAGTAGCCGAATCCGGATGAGGGTTAATGTTATTATCTCAGTTAGGAATTAATTTGCTTAGGATTAGAATGAAGTTAGAATATAGAGTGGGCATTACAACTCCATAAGGTCCTTTTTTGTAAGTTATTCTGACGAAACCGAAAAAGAGATAACCTACCACTCTTCAGACATTTTCTTCAAATACTTTTACGAGCGTGAAAAGAACAAGGTCGCTCGACCATGTTTTCATGTTTAGAGAGCTTGAAAAGAGCTTAAATGATACTCCATAGGTTTCATTTTTCATATTACCAATTCGAGTTTGAAAAAACAACAAAATATTTCTCGATTACATTCTCATGGTTTCACGAGTGTGAGAAAGAATTAAGACTCTGCTCGAAGTTTTTCCTAAAAAACCCTAAAAACATTTGTACATAAGAAAAATATGCAAAAAAAATAAAAAAGGGTGGACCCCTGTTCAAACGTCTCGTCCCTAGACCTTTTAATATGCAATAGTCAACACTTCGCAAAGTTGGTTAGACTTTAGGGCATGGATAAAATATAAAAACAATTAAATTTTCGGGATTTATCGTTGCAGACCATCCTTTATACCATTACTCGCATGGCAGGGAGTGCAACTTCCCATATGGATTTTCAAATCCGTTTTCAGTATGCAATAGAGTGCATGGAACCCAGAGACTTCAACTAGTCTGAGGGTGTCCTGAAAAGCATGAAAAAATAACTCACAAAGTGCCAAAATGGTCAGTTGAAACAGTTTGGATACAGGTCCATTTTGGTGTCCTTCTTAGAGAGATTTCTTGTCCTATGTTTGTAGGTGGAGTGGGGTATTCCCTCTCCACAATATCCACAGATGAAGAGGTGGGTGGATCTAATGGCTCGTCATGGTGGTGTTCCTATCGTCAAGTATGACGATATTTTCTTCCAATGGCTGAGGAATCAGCTACTCATGATGGAAGACTATGCATATGTCAGGATGGATTTCCATGGGGATCCTGATCTAGATCTTCATGAGGGATCTCAGTGGGGGGACATAGGTAAGAAGGAAAATTTTGTTTATATAATATTTTTGATATTTTAATTATATATATATATTTTTTGTGTCATCTATCCAAGACTAATCAAGTGCTCTCAATAATGCCGATGGGGGGCCTTATCGTCCTTCAAGATCATCTCCCATCCATAGGCGAGGAGAGAGAGGTGCTGTAGTAGGGGTAGCTACTGCAGATCTCGAGGCTATTGAACATAACCTGAAGGGATTAACCTTGAATGTCCCTGATGCCATGGTGGATGAACTTCCTAGGAAATATCAACGCCACACAATTGGTGTATTTGCATCTATTGGTCGACTTCTCCATAAAGTGACACAGGTAGTCGCTTGTTACAACGAGAAACATCCTTGATGATTTTTGTACATGAAGCCATAAGATTCACTTTTTGATATTTTGGTCTTTGGACAAACACTTTTTTGTAACTTTTATCGTTATAAATATAAATTTCCTACCAGCTTACTTGTTTTCATAAAAAGTGTGATTGGATTTATAAATGTATCAAATGTCTTTCTAACACATAATTAACAAACGCATTTGTCAATGTATTTAGACATCTAGGAATATGTTGATACTCAATGTAATCAAAATGTCTTTCCAAGAGGCGAATTCATAAATATACCCTTAACAAAGTAGGACTTTGGATGGAATAAATGTTACTCAACTGTACTACTACTAAATGTGAATCAAGTTGTACAATAAGATGACAGATTCCAAATGAAACGATGTAAATTAACAACTCGATAACTGCATTGTATTCCACGATATTATTAGTTGCACAACCAAGGAAAACACCATGTAGACTGATCAATTCATCAGTAGGTGCATAGATTTCCCAAGAAACATACACTAATTTTTTAGTACTGTGACTAACACCATAAAAAAAACCGATATAGGGTAGAGAAGACATCGAAATCTGGAAACCAAGAAGAATGCAAGGTAAGCAGCTAAAAGACGAAACCAAAAATGAAAAAGCACACAAGAGTATGATACATTAAAAATATACAACACTTATGCAAAAATAGTTTAAGCATAATACTTCTTCAAGTAAAGCCCATTCCTAGGTTCACTCAAAGGAATTCCACCATAATATACCAGCTCATAAGTCCCTTTCTCTAACACTCGTTTCACAATATAAGGTCCACGCCACATGGGCTCAAATTTACTGGCCCTTAATAAGTCACAATCTTGTTCGTAGAGAAGAACCAAATCACCCTCAAAAAATACACATGGTTTGACATGCTTGTCATATTGAGCTTTGACATGCTTTTTATGAGTTTCAATGACTAAGGAATCATCATGACAAGTCTCGTCTAATTGCATCAAATACAAGAGACATTCCTCTTTAGTTGAGGTGTTAGGGAGAAGTTCGACCGCTAGTTTCAAAGATGGGATTTCACATTCAATCGACAAAATTGATTCAATACTATATACTAATTGGAAAGGTGTGAATCTCGTGGCAGACTTAATGGATTTTTGATAGGCCCATAATGCCTAGAAAATCATTGTGTACCAACTTGAGTTGCGAATTCCTACCATCCATCGAAGCATAGTAGTGATAACTTTGTTGATTGCTTCAACCTGACCATTGGCCTACAGATAATAAGGGGTTGAGTTTTCATGTTGAAGACCCAACTTCTCGGTAAGTTCAAACATCATGAAGTTGCGAAAATGACTACCATGGTCAGTGACAATGGCTTGAGGGACACCAAATATAGTAATGATATGATTGAATATGAATAACGCTACAACTTTCCCGGTATTATCAAATGTAGGCATCGCCTCAACCCACTTAGTGAAATAATCTATGGCTACGATGATGTATCCATGCCCCCTGGTCGAGTGAGGGTTACATGTCATGAAGTCAATGCCCAATTTAGCAAATGAACCAACAGAAACTACAGGGTGTAAGGGAGTAAAATGAGATCGGATCTTATTGTTGTAGGTTTGACAAGCGTGGAATTTTTGGATGGAAATAATGCAATCCTTAAACAATGAAGGCCATAAATAACCAACTCATAAGATATTTTGGGCAGTGGCATACCTAGACATATGACCACCACATGCTCCAGAATGACATTCATTCAAATATTTCTCAGCTTCATCATAGGTGAGACATCGTCTAAAAATGAAATCAATAACATGGTGATAAAGGGTATCACCAAGGATAATGAATTGATGGGCTTGATACCGAATACAATGACGATCTGTACTAGAAATATTAGGCCAAAATGTTTGGGTTTAGAGATAAATGATAATTTCTCCATACCATATGTCGTTAGAAATGATCAGAAAGAGAGATTCATCAGGAAAATAATCTTCTGCCACAATTTATGTTTCAGTAGAAGGAAGGTCACATATCAACTCGACAAAAACCAAAGACATCTTTGACTTGGCGTGATCAAACTCCAAATCAAACTCTTGTAGAATAACTATCCATTTAGAGTATTTTTCCCCAACAATTTTCGAGTAAGGATGTGTTGCATGGAGTTGCAATCGGAAATGACTGTGGTTTTGCGTAATAAGATGTAGTGACGAAAACATTGAACAACTTGAACAACTGCCAAGGCCAGTTTCTCCACATGTAAATATTTGGTTTTGGTGGTCGTGAGACTTCAACTCAAATAGTATATAACATGTTCATCATGCGAATCATCCTCTTGGACGAGAACCATAGCAATTGTAGAGTCCGAAAAAACTAAGTACAAGAAATAATCATGATAATAATCGGGTGGAAACAAAAGTGGTGTACGGGTCAAGACGAGTTTCAAAGATTCAAAGGTTTGGTTGGCAGTGTTGTTCCATACACAGTTGTAACCATTTTTAAGAAGTCGGGTAAATTTTTTATCGAACTAATTGGTAAGTGCGAACACAAATAGATCTCCCTAACTTCCATAGAAAGATAGAACAAAACAAGACATAATACACACTTCACCTTAGACTTCATTGTCATATAAAATAGTTTAGAGAGGTACAAGTGACATACCTTTTAAATGATGCTTGATCCTCGCTAGTGTCGTCCTTGTACCTCCTTATTTCAGTTTGCGGGATGGTGAACCTGTTTTAAGAAGCACAAACCAACAAAGAGAGGGAGAACAAATATATGTATATTCCAATGAATTCTATGTATAAGATCAAGGAGTTATATAATAAAAGTTAAGACACCTTTATAGGGAATAAATGTATTGCTTCATTATATTAAATAGAAAGGGGAGAATACAACCCATGCCTTGATGTTGCAAGGTCCCCTTTCAATGGGTATTTTCTCCAACACACACACTTTTGTTCCAATGCCTTTGATGAAGAAGATCCACAATCTGACTTAGATAACTAAAGAAAATCTCTCAAGCATAATCTGTAGTATAACTCTTCATGCATATGCAAGCCCTTACAAAACTTATCCTTTTCCATAAGATATCCCTCTTTATATAGGGTGAACGAGAGATGGATGAGGGGATTAGGATGATCCCACTAAATTAGAGAAGCCAATAAGATCCAAACCGATCAGAGGCCACCTCATCTTCTAGACGATTCCCTTCTAGAACATTCGTGAATTTTGACTTTTCCTTTTCTTAAGCATCGTCACACCCTATGCACAAATAGCCTGTGACAACGTTGTAGTCTAGTTTTAGTGCATAGTGCGATGATTAGGCATCATTACACGCCATGAATACAACAGGGTGCGACAACCTTCCTTGTTATAGTTTTTGAAAGAGGAAAAGAGAACCACTTTTCTCATGGAGAAAGTCTCTTTTAATATTTTTAGGGAACATGAGCACATGTTGTCAGTTGATCACTGAGGTGACCAAAATAATGTGTAACACTTAGGTACACCTTGTGTTGTGTGTGATGGTAATCTTTTCATGGAAGCTTTATGTTATTTTATGTCCAGTGTTGACATAATCATACTTGCAATTCATAATTTAACGCACTATACATGAAGTTCAAGCACAAATACATGTCATTCAAGCCTAATCAAGCACATATAATCAAGCATCTATGAAGAACATCCTCAATCATTTAAGCCATGGACAAATCAAAGTTTTTGAATTAAACACATCATGGAGCATTTGAAGTTCAATTCTAACTTGCAAACAATTTTTGTTGTAAGATTACTTGATCGAGTTGAATTGTACTTACAAATAGTTTATTTTTGTAAGTGTGAAATCTAGTGAAGTTGAATTTGTAATTTTTAGGTGCATTCTTGGCTGAGCCTAACACCTAAGATTCATTGTAATTTTGAGTCGAAATTGACAAGGTTGAGTGGTTAAAACTCAAATCATTGTAAACATTAAATTTTTTGGGTGCATTTTTGGGAGTATCTGACACCATCAACTTCTTGGAAGAAAGCAAGAAAATTTCAAACGAGCATGAAGAGAAAGTGAACGAGAAGTGCAAGCGAACACGTTCAAATGGAGCGAAGTCTCAAATTATTAGAGTTTTTGAACACTCTACTAAACACCACTGAAGACAACACAATGATACTAAACAAAACAACTCTGCAATCAGTGTTAACTTGTTTGCAAGTGACATAAGCTAAAGTTAGACTTCTTCAATATCAATCCCAACTATTGAATGATGCGTTGATAGATCTCAAAAATCAACAACCAGTGAAGTGTTCTAAACTGGTTTTTGTTAATCACAACCCTCTCTATAATGATGATGATGATGATGACAACAATTTTGTTCAACAATTGGTGCAAGATCAACACAACAAGACAACTCCAGATGGAGATGAAGATGAAGATGAAGTTGTTCAAGTTCAACATAATCAGGTTCAAGATACACTTTCCAAGCCCATCATCAGACCTTTGGAATAAATATTCCACAACAAGAATAGAATAGGACTCAGATATGACAAGGAAGTTACCTTTCATATTCCCGATTATTCCATACCAATCCAATTCCAAAGTGTTGGATTACTTCAAGAAGTTTCAACTTCACCTGAAGTTTTAAATTCCCCTGTTCCAATTCAACATCAGAATGCAAAATTTGAACATTTCAATTGAGTTGGTCACATGGAGAATCGATGTTTTGATTTCCATCCTTTCCAGCATTGTGACAAGCATAACCATTCTTCAGAAAAATGTTCAACACTGAAGAAACCTGCAATATTGAAGATTCACTATGAGTGGATTGATCCTTGGCAGTGGTCATCAACAACCAAGAAATTATATAATTCTTACCGTAGGATTCAATCTTGAGTAAAGACCAATATTGCATCACATAACATTTTTGTACCTCACATAAGTGGTCCCCTTATGGCGTAGATTTCGAGCATGGCCCTCACGGGATGCGATAACATGTGGTTGTTTCCACATGCCCACTTTGTTTTGTACAGAAATGGAACAAGTTTAGTACTCTCTTGAGCCCAAAAGAGAGATTACAATGATGTAACTCTTCTATACCTTAAGGGGGGGAGTTCAAAAATCAAGTGAAGATGGTTCAAGAAATCACTTGTGGTGTCTCCTTTCAACTAAAAAAGGAAGGAATTGAAGATGGTTGTCAGATCGAAAGTTTTGACAACAAATATGCCAGATGGGCATGCAAATTTCCCAGATGGGAAACTGTAGTTTGTAGATGACATACTTTGGCAAGATTATGGTTCAATGACTTACAATTGAATCATACAAATTATACATTGGGATGTTGTTGGACACCTAAAAGTGTCAAAATTGGTTAGTGGTAATCCAAAAACCATCAGATACATGGTATCTATTGGTCAGTGGTTATACCAAACCAAAAATTTAGAGAGCACTTAAGTGATACACTGATATTAGAGTAGTGATATTACATGCTCGCCAATTAGCAGAAGACATCAGATTCTTCTAGCTCAAATACTTGGCAAAATGATCGATTTGTCAAGCAATGAAGGAATGTTTATATATTACAACTATTCACTTCCATATCTCAGCTCTCTTCCAGTTCATTTCAAATGAACCATTCAACATCTATATTGGTGATTTTTCAGGTAGTTCTTCATTGAGGCTCAACTAAGGAGTTTCAATATGAAGACTTGGAAATGTTACCAGTTTATGCTTCATTACTGGTATTATTTATCAGACTTGTGATTGAGGGGGGGAATGTTAGCCTATGGCTTACCTTAACAAATCAATAAGTCTAATTTTCACCTATATTTGTATTATTCATTTAGGATATTAGTAATATATCCTCAAGTGATGACTAAAGAGTTAGTTAAGATTGCCTAGCCTAGTCATCATGCATGATTTTAGGATATAGAGAAAATATCTCTATGAGGTGGCATCACCCATTGTCCTATAAATATGTACCATTGGTGTGAATACATTAAGACTTGGCTAGTGATCCTTTTCCGTCATCTTGTTGTTCTTGTTTATATTTTATTAGGGTTTAACACTAAAAGGTAAAATCTAACCCTACCCTAGTTCATATTTCACTTTGGAATTGTTTATAGAGTTTATATAATGAATTATAATGGTGAATTTCATATCCCAAGTAGTTCATTGATGTTATATTTCATTTTGGATATTTTTGGTGAAACCCTAGGGGGATTCACCACCATTTTTTCAAGATTGAAGTAATTTCCTGAATAATATTCAATTGTACTTGCAGTATTTTGTTGTTGGAATGTTTTTATACTGATATATCATTTACCCAGTAGAAATTTTCAAAAGATTTTGATCCCAAATGCTTTTAAGCACACTCGGGTCACTTTTTATGGTCCAAATTTGCAATTTTCTGCATTAAATATCTTATTTTAGATTGTGGAAATTTAGCACAGAAAAAATATTGTCCATTTACAACCATCAAACAAGTGGTAATACATGTATAACATTTATTCTTGGTTTGTATGTTGAAATCTCACTCTTTTGTGGTAAGAAACATCATTCCCCTCACCCTAAGAGTGATTTACTTACATGCTAATTTACATATTTGTTGTATCTATTTAATTCATATCTAAGCACTTGTTTAATAATATCCTAACCTTGTATATATGGTATCAATTATTTCTCTAACTCTTGGTTGGATCTTTTGAAGGCATTTGGCTACTAAGGCATTGGTCTATATAATGTGTATTGAGGTGTGTAGTTGGAAGGATAGGGATAACCCCTTTGGTATCTAGGATATGGATTAAAAGGAAGGGTATATTGTGCTAAGGTGACATTGGTTAATTTACCATATTGCACTATCCCCATAGCACCCCCCAAAGGGTTGCTAGTTTGGGTGGTAACAAGACCCATGACTAAATAAAACAATTCAACCATTAAAGCTCGAGTAGTTGTTTCCTCCCCAAATTTATCTACAAAGTCCTTTTGAAAATAATCCCAATTAGTGATTGATCCTATAGGAAAATTGAAATACTAGGTTGATGCTATATTTTAGAAGGTAAAAGGGAAAATATGACAAACTACATCTTCGTGTTGCACATTCATTGGTCTGATGGCAAGAATACATTTCTTAACATGATCTTCCCAAAGACCAGTTGTTTCTGGATCTATTTAGGCAATAAGAATTCATGATGCTTAGATAAATTATTAAAGGGTGTAGGTAAGGCCAAAGCATCCTTGACCAACCATGGATGATTAGCATTCTGGTTGTTAGCCATTGTATTGAGTTATAACCTTTTGAATTAGAATCTGAATTTTATTAATAATCAGAATGTACACTTTCTAGTGGAGTTATAACATGGATATTAGGATTAGTAGGAATTAAACTGAAAGGTTGGACAATTTCTTGTAAGGATAATTCCACTAGATATTCTATTGTATGAACCAAAATATGTTTGGGAGTTAAAACTATTGTTCCAATAGTGTTTCTTTGATGAGGAAGAAAATGAGCTATAGGTAATGCATGATTTTCCTGGCACAAGCTCGAGTAATATGCCTGAAAGTGTTAACTTCCTCGTTTGATACTGCATATGGGATCATCTTAGTGTTAGGTCCAGTGTTTTCCACGTTCTGAGGTGTAATATTTTTAGAAGTTTGACCTATAGGATTAGGAATTTATGAATATGGGCTATTGGTACAACTTTCCATAGACAGACCCTCCTTCTAATGCCAATTCTATTGAGGGGGTTAGATTTCTAATTTTCAATAGTAGGGATTGAACCCAAGGATGTGGCCCAATTATACTCTTACTTGTTTGGTATGGAATAATCCTTCGACTTAATAGCCCAACAACCACTTAACATGATTTAAAAGTTCTTTCCATTCTTATTATGTTTTATAGTTTTATATGAATTAATGCATAAACTAAATCAATCTAATGAGTTTGAAGAAATTTGTTGTATAGGATAACCTATGGGAACAGTGAATTTTACTGATCAACAAATTTTGATTCTCTTAGAAGTAATTCATCTATGAACTAATTATTGCATGACAATATTTAAAATTACATAAACTACTAGAAAGATGAAAAAGATGAAAATTATGTCGATAAAATACCCAAAATTAATTTCAAAGGGAAATTCCATATACGAATAACAAAAAATAGAAAATAAATAAGAAAGTAAGTAACCATTCACTAAAATACCCATCAATTCATTCAACTATACAACATAAATTAACAATATTGAAATCCTTACTAACACCTGTAGCATTCAATCGATAGTAGAATAATCCATAGAAATAAATTAACACACCAAATCTTACACAAATAATGTTCTTTGACTCCAACAAAGAGTTTTGAATTGGATAGAAACAATTCATTGCTACAATTCATATATCATTTCCTCAGAGTCAAAAGACCTATTCATATATCATTTCCTCAGAGTCAAAAGACCTTTTCCTATATGGTCAATTTTCTAATTTATAAGCAAAAATACATCTTAAAATAACATAAAGAAAAAAAATTAAAAACAACCTTAAAGCTTGCATGTTGTTATGGTTTTGGTGCACTAGGTGACTTAACGTTTGCATCTTCAACATCATATCTTCCCCACCGCTCAAATAATTCTTAACATAAGTTTAAGTGAGGCAAAGTATGTTGATCCATCCGTAAACTGAGACTGATACTCCCATGCATGAATCTCTCAATTTAACTTTCTAACTTTGGAATCACTGACTCTAGCGTAATAGTTGTCCGTATTTCCCTAACAAGAAATTTATGAATGTGGTTATTCTCTATAAAATCTACACTCCCGAGGTTAACCTCTCTTTTCCTAGAGATTTCCTTGAATTCAACGATTAGTTCTTTTGTTGGACGAAATTCCTCGAGCAAACCAAAACAGGGCAGGTGGCTTTGTGACATGGTGTCCTCCACACAACTCCACACTTTAGCATATTCTTACAACTCCTCTTTGACTTGATTCCATGACACTTCAACTAATTTTCCCTAATATCATACAACCTTATCCATTCTAGCTAACTCTTATTCAGTTAGGATTTTGATCCCATGATATTATCTTCCACGAGCTATATGAATTTATTTAATATACTCTATTTGATCCTATACTTTGGCTTGCTTCACATTCCATCTTAATATTTCCTTGTGTACCACTAATAACTGCATGGTTTCTTCTTGAAGATCCATCACTTTAGCTATAAATTCTATTTGATTTGAACATGCTTCTTATCCTCCTCAAGAATAACTTCACTGAATTTAGTTACAGAATCTTGAGTTCCTTTGTAGTAAGCTACTTGGTTTTTTAGAAATGCAATTTCTTTATTTATGCTCTTATATTCACTCTCGTCATATTTTTCCTTGTCAATGGTGGCATGAGAAATTGTCACTCCAACATAAACCAATTGTCTGATTTTGGATTTTTTAAGGTCCATTAAATAGTCATTAGTAGTACATAGTACAAACCTATCTACATCCACTCTCTTTATTTCCTATCTTCCTTTGACAATAGTTTTCCTTTGGTAATTATAAGTGATTGAGTCTAGATAAACAACCTCTTCCAAGAGCTCTTGAATTTGATAGTCACCCCATGATATGTTGTTCTCAAGACTTCTTGGGGTATAGAGTTTCTCTATCATTGGCTCTTTACCCTTGTCAAGGGCTTTCTTTACCTCTGGCTTATGAACTTGTTTAGTTTATATAGGAGCAACATTTTTAGCCTTATCATTTTCCTTAGAAACAATCTCTTCATCCTCAGTCAAGTCAACGAGTTCACTAGGTGGAATTGTAAACTATTTCCTTAGCCTTTTGTGCTCTTTCAATCATGATATTGATTTGATTGGCTATAATTCCAACCCAATTGAAAACCCCACTAAAATATTAGGGAAGGAAATATACTTTGCAATGCTTCACTCTCACACTACTAGCTCAAATGCATGCAAACGATGAATCAATAATCAAGCCGGAGTTCAAATTTATAATTAAGTTATCCAAATCAAGCACAATAATATCGGTGATTGGAGAAATAATTCCACTTGAACATATCAGTGACTTCAATCCACTTTAGAACCGATGCTTTAATTTTACTCACATGTCCGCGGTTGAATTCCGCTTTTACCTTGGTGCTTGAATCTTTCTTTCTCATCGACAAAAAAACCCTTTCTCTCATTGGTGTTGATCCATCACTTTCACCTTGGCATTGGTGCCCACCCTTTACTTTAACTCATCAATCATTTATTGATACCCAAAAGCGACTTTGACTCAATGATGTTTATTGGTGTTTGAAAGTGACTTTGGATCAATGTTATTTATCGGTACTCAAAAGTGACTTTGGATCAATGATGAAAGTTATTTCACTTCGCCGTTAAGGATCACTCTTCTTCAAATTTAGGTCAAGAATTTGAAATTCGATTTACCTTTTTTTTTTTTTTTTTTTTAAATGTTTTTGTNTGTATGAAATCTTTTTTTTTTTTTTTTCCAGGAAGAAATTTTTCTCAATTTTATATAGTGTATAAAATTTTTTACAAAGCAAAAACGTGTGCCGTGAGACTCTCAGCAGAAATCAAAAGAGAGTAACAGTTCTCAAGGTCCATAAGAGCTCGGCAGGAGATATTGCTTGACACTCTTAACACATAAAATCAACCCTAGCTGAAGCTGTTCCAATGGAAATAATTCCAATACAATTCTATCAGGCAAATAGAGAACCAGCAGTAATCAGAAAATGACGATAGAGGAAATAGTACTCTCTTTTCCATTATCACAATGGAAAATTGAGAGCTTGCCTATGACATCTCCAAGGGCCCTCTTGGAGAGAGCATCGGCTTCGGTGTTGTGAGCCCTGGAGATAAGTTGAATTTTTAAATCGGAGAAGGAGTTGAAGAGTTCTCTGGTTTGTTGTTTCCAGCCTTCTATGTGAATAGATCTCAGATTACTTTTTTGATTGATCCAGTTTACAATCACGCTGGAGTCTCCTAAGACAAGTAGATGGTTTAATGACCAGCGGGATGCGAGATAGAGAGTGGCCCACAAACCCAGAAGCTCAGCTTTGGTGTTTTTGTATGAAATCTTAAAACAAAACACGGATACAACATGCAAATGTCAAACTACATGCAAAAAAATCTTAGAAAAAGTGGTACCCAAAATTTTAAAATTTTGGGATGTGTTATGTACTCATTACATACCTATATCCCCTAACCCTTAACACATAATTCCTAACACTTAACACCTATAATTCCAAACCATGAACTCCTAACCGATATAACCATTTCAATACTTAACCCCTATAACCTCCATCATCTTTAACCCTTATCCTCTATAACCATAATCTCTATAACATGTATACCCCCTAATCTCTATAATCCCTATCACCCTTAACCCTTAATAGCTATAAAACCTAACAACTAACCATTATAATTCCCACCCTTTAACTAATAAAAACCTTAACCCCTAAGCATATTTGAACTTATCTCCTAGCCCCTAACCATCAAACCTATATCTTTAATTACTAAACACAAACCCCTGACTCTTGACCACTAACCCCTAACTTGTAACCCATTAAAGCTCAACCCATAAACCCCTAACCTCCTAACTGCTAACCCACAACCACTAAACCCTCAACCCTAACCCATTGGTTGTTAAATTCTAACCCACAACCCCAAACCCACTAGCCCATTAACCCTTAACTCCTAATCCACTAGCATACAAAACCACACACCCACTTACCATTAACCAATCAATGCCAAACTACTAACCTCAAATGCCTAACCACTAACCACTAATGCCTAGAAAATGATCATTGATCCCTTGCTCCAAATGACTAAGCCACCAACCCCTTGTTAATGATTGCAGCTATAGGAGACATCCTCCAGCCTACAAACCTGTGAGATGTGGAATATAGCAGCTATGTGAAGTCTTACTCTCAACTTACAAACCTGAGAGAAAGCCCCTAATAAAGGGTTCGTGGTGTTAGAATATGATGGATTTGCTCGTTTTACCGTAGACAATATCACTATTGTCACCCAACCATAGGTCGAAGCCACCCTTCGAGCACCTTAACCTTGACAGAGAATCACTCCGGAAGCAAACCCTAGGCTAGATAGCCAAACAAAGGGTAGCGCACCTTTCTCCAAGGATAGCGCACCAAACAAGAGTTGATCAGATAGTCCAAACCATAACCAAGAGATAGTCTAAGCCAAAACGTGATCTGCTAGCTACAACAGCTGCAACGACAACTTCTCCTCCAAACTTGCGCACAAACTGGCTAACTGCAGTGCGCACAAGTGAGCTCTGCAGTTCTGAGAAATGCCAACCATAATGAAGATTGGCCTCTTGTATTTATACTAATTCTGGCTAACTCCCTGGGCCGACTTCTCATTTTGGGGGCCTATTTACTTAGTATATAATATTTCTTCTGTCCGACTTCTTCTCTTGGAGGCTAATGACCTAATACAAATTATCCTCTTGAGCCGACTTGTCTTCTAGGGTTATTAGCCAACTCATTAGGGTTTCTTCTTGCTTCCAGAAATATTATATTCTTGTTAGGTTTACACGTGGAGGTAAATACCTCCTGCAGCTACCATAATATCAACACTCCCTCCTAGCTAGGGAGGTATTATAGGTAATGGTATTGAGCACAAACATACCATTCACCCGGTAGCATCAACATAGTTGTATAGATTATCTAACGACTAGATCATGAGCACCATCATCACCATCAGTGTCATTAGCTACATCATCTCTCGAAACCATACTCCATCTGAGTAATTAGACATGATGCTGGATAAGTCACTCACTCCATAGAGTGACACAAGAGCCATTCTTCTAATCCAAACATATGTCCTAGAAGAATAAATGTCCTGAACCATTTTCCGTCTGGGAAATCTCTATCCATTGATCATCCATCTAGCTGATAATCATTTCCAACACTGCTAATAGTCTTCGAGGCAATCAAAACAATATCATTCAATATAACACAACTATGTATATCCATAGTAGTACACAACTACAATCCAGTGGTACACTACCATACCAAGTAGCACACAGGTACTTGATCAGTGACGTATAGACATAAACAATGGAACACATCCACCATAGTAGTATACATCTACTATCTAGAGACATACAATCATCATAACAATCATCTGATATCAACCTACACAGAAATAATGTTATGATATAAACTGAATTATCTGGGCCATTCTTCCACTGACATCTGTGAGATCTGGAAGAGCATCTTCCCTCATAAGGTCAAACATCAATGATGAGCTATCTAGACTATTCTTCTCAAGCAAGGAAGAATAATTGTTCTGATTTCTAAGCTTGGACCATTCCCCACCCTGGGCCATTCCTTCGACACTAAACAAAGTGTAACCTGGAGAGAATGAGTCTGCCCTAAGGAATGCCTATCCTGATTGTTGAACTTGGACTATTCACCTATCTGGGCCATTCCTTCAGCACTAAACAAACTGAAACCTAGAGAGAATGAATCTGCCCTAGGGAATGACTGTCCAAACCATTTCCTAAGGAAATGACTGTCCTGCACCAACGTCCAAAACAGACCATTCTTTGAAACTTCTCACAACTGTGAGCTTTGAAAGAATGACTATCCGACAAGGTAGACTAGTCTTCTTGATTAACCATCAAGAAGGGAGTCTGTCCTAGACCATTCCCCATGTTAACCACAATGGGAAATCGCTATCTATGGTACATCAACAATCCATCAAACCATTTTCATTACAAAAATGACTGTTCGATATGGACCATTTTCCGAACTGGAAAATGCCTATCCGTAAAAAATCTCAAACCACTTTCCGAACTGGAAAGGAACTGCTCATCTTGGACCATTTTTCGAACTGAAAAATGACTGTCCATAAATCAATAACACATCAGTGCTCCCTCCCAACCTGGGAGTCATCTCTTCCTTTTTCAGTCGGGAAGTCGCCTCCACGAGCTCCAACTTGAGTATGCAAACTCTTTCATCTTGGACAGAGGCTTTACCAAAATGTCTTCTTATCTTCTCATCTCTCTCTCTCTCTCTCTCTCTCTCTCTCTATATATATATATATATATATATATATATATATATATATATATATATATATTGGAGAACCATTTCTCTTTTCTGGACTTAATCATGGAGAATGTGATGCTTGATCTGAAAGTACTTTGGTATTTCTGGAACACTGGTTTTCTCTGAAGGCTTCATATAGTTTTGATCAATATAGTGTGTCATTTTTGGATTCATCTTTTGTTTCTCATTAGCTCATAACATCTTGGCAAGGCTTAAACTGTAACATATCCATGTGGCACTTCTTCTGCCATCATGAGATCTTTGTCATGGATTGGCAATCCATCATCCTGATCTTTTGAGTAATCATTTTGATACAATATCTTTGTTATAGAAAGTCTTCATCACGCTTCTATTGTGCATTGGAGGTTCTCCATCAAGTTGTCTTCTTCCATCTGCATACAAGGGTCTCTTTCTGGTATACTTCAAAGCATTGAGGTTGATCTACATACAATATTTGTTCAATTATTATGGAGAATAGTCTTTGCATTCATCTGATGTCAATTCCAACCTATGGATATTGTGGACGATATAATGGCTCATGTAGAGATATATCTGGTTTACTGGAACAAGTAATCATCATAGTCTTCTCCCTCCATCTGGGATAACCTCTAGTTCTGGATTTCGCAATGCTTACATTCATAAGTATTTCATACACTGTTCTTCATCACAACTTTCAGTACCTCTGCTTGATTTCTTTTAGTGAGTTCATATCATGCTGGTAATCTTGTGATTCTTGATACAATGACTGGTTGTTTTGGATTTTCTTTCTTTCTTGGAATCTTCATGTTCTTCCTCATGTTTTTCTTTAGATCTTCAGTCCATGGAGTTTTCTATAGAGTCCATGTTATGAAGATTCCAACTTCTTCCTTTCATAGTAGGATCATGGATGTGGATGGATAACCATAGATTCTTTAAGGCTTCTTTTTGAAGAAGACTTCTTCTAAGGTCAAACTGAACATGTACTGCTTTTCATGGCTGCTACCATGGATATATACTTTATCACCTTTAATGGATCATAGGATTAGCTCCCTCCTAATCCTTACTTCATGTATGAATGAATGCTCTTATTTTGGTAATATATAATCGACTCCCTCCATCTAGGAGATTCCACGCTTCCATTTGCATCCTTATTGCCTTCTGCAAAGTGTTACAAATCTTTTTCCAATTTCCTCTTGATTGCTGACTTCTTTCTATCTTTACTTCTTCTAGGTTTCTTTCTGATTTCAGCTTATCTTGCAGCTTGTCTTATAGTCATAGTGATAGCAGTCCTTATCTTGTTTTTCTTCCATAAGCATAGTTTCTCTTTGAACATATTATCTTCTAAAAAATAGATATGTAAGATATGTACCGAAAACATGGTATGTATAAGAACTATGAAGAGTATTGTTACCTTGTCTTAGAAGAAGAAGTTTATTTTGTCCTTCTTGGTTTTCTTTGAGGGTTCCCTTTCTTCGACAACTGATGCTTCGTGTGTTTCCTTCCTTTTCTTTAACTTGGGGCAATGATTCTTGTAGTGACCATACTTTTGACAATTGAAGCATTGTATCCTTGACATATCTTTCTCTTGATTTGTTTTCTTCCTGGAGCCAAACTTATTTTTGTTCCTGAAATCCTTGAACCTTACTGTGAAGGCTTGATCATCGTACTTCTTTTGGGGTTTCTCTTTTTCACTGATCCTTGATTCTCCTTGAGCACAACAAGTCCAAAGTTCTTCAAATGTAGGATACTCCCATGCTTCTTCTTGTGTTCATGCTTGCGGAAAATGCATCCCACGTCTTAGGAAGACCATTGAGTACTATGTTTACCAATTCCTTCTCTAAAATGATCTCTTCAATAGCTTGTAGTTTATATCTTAATTGAGAGATTTTTAAAAAGTATGATGTTATGCTGTCATCATCATTCATCTTCATGTCATGGAGCTCATTCTTCAGACTCATTACTTGTCCAATGTTTCTGACTGAGAAGAGGTTTGTTAGGGCATCATACATATTCTTTGATGAGTCAAGATGGGAGATGTAGGGTATCAAGTGGTATTTTATAGAGTCCACTATGATACTCATGGAATTCATATCACCATCTTTGAACTTCTCCATAACTGCAACGTTCTGTGGTTCCTTCTCTTTTCCTTATTCAAACTCTGGTTCCATGATCTTTCCTTTTACGATATCCAACACTTTATTCTTGGCAAGGATGAGGTCAATCCTTGTCTTCTACGCTCTAAAGTTAGAATCTCCATCTAACTCATTTTATGACTTCATAGAGTAAGTCATGGCTTTTTTGACTTTGTCAACCCTAAATTTGACCAAAAACTCAAACTTGACGTCTTGGCTTGCTGAGAGTACCAGGAGATGCGCTAGGCTAGGGCGCATTGGCCTATCTGGAAATTAGGTCAATCCCTTCACTTAAGGTGCCTCAACGAGAGGGTTAGGGTTTCTGCAACTCCACCTTCTAGTAACCCTAGTGGCAGTGCTTTGGTGACTGCTCCTGCTAGAAACCCTAGTGACAGTTCTTCAAGGAGCTTAATATCCTTATGGATATTCTTCCTTCCAGTGGTTAGACTAAATGAAGGAGGTGTGGACCCATAACCTGTTAGAATATGATGGATGTTCTCATTTTACCATAGACAATATCACTATTGTCACCCAACCATAGGCCAAAGCCACCCTCTGAGCACCTTAACCTTGACAGAGAATCACTCTGGAATCAAACTCTAGGATAGATAGCCAAACAAAGGGTAGCACACCTTTCTCAAAGGATAACACACCAAACAAGAGATGATCAGATAGTCCAAACCATAACCAAGAGATAGTCCAAGCCAAAAAGTAATCTGCTAGCTGCAGCATCTGCAATGACAACTTCTCCTCCAAACTTGTGCATAAACTGGCTAACTGCAGTGTGCATAAGTGAGCTCTGTAGTTCTGAGAAATGCTTTCTATAATGAAGACCGACCTCCTATATTTATACTAATTCTGGCTAATTGCCTGGGCCAAATTCTCATTCTGGGTGCCTATTTACTTAGTATATAATATTTCTTTTGGTCGACTTCTTCTCTTGGAGGCTAATAACCTAATACAAATTATCCTCTTGAGCTGGCTTGTCTTCTAGGGTTATTAGCCAACTCATTAGGGTTTCTTCTTGCTTCCTGGAATATTCTATTCTCGTTAGGTTTACACATGGAGGTAAATACCTCCCACAACTACCATAATATCAACACGTGGTTCCAGCCTGGGACAAGAGCTAGGAATGTATATGGCCTCCTCCATGACATGAGAGAGAAGAACTCCAGATGATTCTCCTATGTAAGAGCGATCTGTTGAGTTAGAGAAATCCCTAAAAGTGCTAGGCACATCATCATGAGGATAATAATGAAGATGATGTGATGGCCTCCTTTGAATAGCAACAGAGTTGATGTGAAGACTCCCAATGATCCTCCTGATGATAGCAGTGGGAAGGCAGATCTGTAGAGAAGACGTGACTATGGATGAGCATAAGTGCACGTGTGAGGACCTAGTCCATCTTTGTAATGTAGTGACNCAACAGAGTTGATGTGAAGACTCCCAATGATCCTCCTGATGATAGCAGTGGGAAGGCAGATCTGTAGAGAAGACGTGACTATGGCTGAGCATAAGTGCACGTGTGAGGACCTAGTCCATCTTTGTAATGTAGTGACTCAGGTCTATGCCATCCCTATGGATGTAGCCCCTAGTTGATGAGCACTAGTGGGTGTATCAGATCCTTTGCTATATATTGTTCAAGAGTCATACCTACCTATAACCCTAGTTATTGTGTAAAGGGTACAGGTTGGCCCTATCTTATTGTGTCTAAAGATAAACTATAAAAGATAATTAATATTAATATACTATTGGCACAATAGGGCCGACCTCACTTAGACACATTATTGTTTATTATTATAATAATTAATATTAATATTAATATTAATATTAATATTAATATTAATTATTATAATAATAAACAATAATATGTCTAAGTGAGGTCGGCCCTATTGTGCCAATAGACACTTCAGTTGATAGGATAAGTCTAATATAAGTAAGATGAAATCTTTCATTTATAAACACACACTCACTCACAAATTTTGGAAATTTCAGCAAGTACACTTCTTGGTAAAAGTTGTGCACCTCTCTTGGGTGCTAGGGTTTCTAGGTTTTGTGCACCCTCTTGTGTGATAGGATATTGTTGGTGGTGGAAAGGTCTTTCTCTTGAAGAGTATATCAAAGAATTTGGCTGGGTTTTTCTCCCTTGTTTGAGAAGGGTTTCCCAGGATATATCTTGTGTTCTTATGCATGGTGCTTCTTCATGTGATCTTGGTTGCTACAACATTTATGGTTATGGTAAATTGTTAAAATGAAATGAACTTCATATTTAACCTAAACTCTATGAAAAACTAACACCCCTAACCCACCAAACACCAAACACCAATCCACTAAACACCTACATGTTGAAGTTTGAGTAGCTTCGAAATATATTATTATTATTATTTGTACAGGCGGAATCGACAACATGAAGTTCTCATACTCGTGTGACACATGGTCGATTCCCGTCTGCTACCTCTATAACCTCTAGGTGCGTCCACATAGCCCGCAATCATGGGGCATGAGTAAATCGGGGTGAGAATCAAACTTGAGACCTCCTTTACATATTTCCTTCCATTTACACGACACTTTCTAGTCGCTCTACATCCCTGTGGGTGTATCTTCGAAAGATATTATTATTACATTCATATTGTATTTGACCAAGACAAAATACTAAAGAATAATATTGTATTATATTTTTTAATTTGACCCTACTCTGCCTTTGTAAAAATTGGCCTTATTGTGCCTTGGCAAGTCAAATGTAAAATATAAAGAATATAAAGTGGATAGGTCGACCCTGACCTAAATCTGGGTATTCCAACTTGTATTTATAAGAGGCTAAGCACCTCACTTGAAGGACACACACAACAAACTCTCTCACAAAAAAGTGGGCAAGTCTAAAAGAGTGACACAACTACAAAGAAAGGGTGACACAACTACAAAGGAAGGTTGTTTTGGTGAAGGGTTTTGGTTATTTGGTGAAGGACTATCTTGGTCTAGTGGTGCGCTACTCTATTCTGGTTAGGGCTTATGATGGATCTTCTATTTTGGTGAGATATCTCTTGAGAGAGACATTGTACTTGTTGAAGAATCTATATTGAAGAAGAATTACTTGGTTTTCTCCCCCACGTGGGTTTCCCAAGATAAAACTTGTGTTTACTGTGGATGTCTTTCTTTCAATGATCCTTATGCATGCAATTATTGTTTTAATAGACCAAAGTTAAAGAATACTATACACACTTAACTACTTAAGAAGAATTTTAACATGGTGTCAAAGTGGGCCTGAAAGAATCCATTTGCATATTTTAGAAGGGATCGTTGGGGAAACTAAGTCCATAGGGATACTCCCCTAACCCTAGTGCACCTCTCCCTGGGATTGGATTTTTCAGTTTGACGAAGTTTTGTAAACTGCAACTGGTGTTGCAACTGCCTGCAATTTCACAAAACCCTAGGAAGGATTTTCACCTACGTTTTGAAGGGCGCTGGTCAAAGTAAGGCCACCAAGGAACTCACCTTAGGAGGGCACACATCTCCTCCGAAGAAGAATTATAAAATTCACATTTTGGAAAATTAGGGTTTCCTCATAAACCCTAGTCTAAGACATCTTAGTAGCTACAAAATTGAAGCTGGAACTGGTCACCTTGGCATAACACTCTCTGGTAAGTAGAAAATGTTTCTTTGAAAAGTTTTATTTTTTTATTGTATTGTTCAAACACAGGATGGAACCTAGTACCAAGCTTGATGAGAAGCTTGAAGGTGCTGATAACTTTTGAGCATGGAAGTATAGAGTGATGCTCATTCTAGAAGAGAATGATCTAGAAGATTTCGTAAAAGAAGATGTTCCAAAACCTAATGAAGATGATGCCAAAACAAAATACAAAAAGAACCTAGTGAAGGCAAAGAGAATCATTGTTGATTCTATCAAGGATAATTTGATACCCCATGTTTCATCATTGAAAACTCTCAAGCAAAAGTTTGATGCCGTATCCTGATTGTATTAAGGCAAGAATATCAACCGGAATATGACCTTGAGAACACAACTCAATAATGTAAAGATGCAAAGTTTATAAACTATCCAATCATACTTCACAAGACTGTCTCAAATCAAAGAACATCTTGAAGCCATTGGAGACACAATCGAAGAAGCCGAGTTGGTGATGACTACATTGAATGGTCTCCCTAGATCTTGGGAATCATTCATTCAGGTTATATGCTCAAGAAGAAGGCTAACAAATTTTAGCATACTGTGGAAGGATTGTACTCAGGAAGAAGCTAGATTGGAAACAAGAGAAGAGAAACTAGGCGATGAAGAAAATCAAGCCCTAGCAACACATACTAGAAAAGGAAAGAGAAAGAAGGAAGTTCACTCACATAAGAAACCTCATGGATTACAAAAGAATCACAAGCTCAAGAAGGATTTCTCAAATTACATATTCTTCATTTTTAAGAAGATGGGACACATTTCCATCAACTGTCCCAACTCCAAAGGTTAGGTTAGAAAAGGAAAGTATAAAATACATCATGCTCATGTTGCAGAAGATGATGAACATGATCATGAGAAAACCAAAGAAGAAGACTCAAGTGAAGAATATTTTTTGATCTCAACTCTTATAGGTACTGTCACTCTTGGAAGTGGCACATGGCTTATTGATAGTGGTGCTTCTAAGAACATGACTGGTTATAAGGAATCTATCAGATCTAGTTCAGAAAGATTCACCTCACAAAGTGAAGCTAGGTGATGATTATCAGTATCCCATTAAAGGAGTAGGAGAAGCATCCTACAAGTTAGACTCCAGAAAACCTACGAAGATGAAGGATGTGTTGTATGTACCTGGTTTAAAGAAAAATATCCTTTCTATCTCATCCTTAGACGAGAAAGGTTTTAGAGTAGATTTCATTGATGGTGAAGTCCTCATGCAACATAGAGGAAAATCTATTGAGGATGTTGTAGTGATTGGTGTCCAAGAAGGAGGATTATACAAGTTAAAGGGACACTCAGTTTCAACACTAGTACACAATACAATTACTCCAAGTGAATTGTGGAATACAAGACTTGCTCATATACATTACAAATCCCTACCAATCATGAGAAATATGGTGACAGGTTTGCCAGAAATCCAAGTGGAACATGAAGGCATATGAAAAGGATACACACAAGGAAAGAACGTGAAGAAACCATTTCCAAGCAGTGATAACAAAGCCAAGGGAACCTTGAACATTATACACTCAGACGTGTGTGGACCGATGTCAGCTGCTTCACTTAGAAGGTATGTATACTATGTTTCATTTATTGATGATTTCTCACGTAAAACTTGGATTTACTTTTTGAAGGATAAAAATGAAGTGTTGAACAAGTTCAAAGAGTTCAAGGAACTTTTTGAAAACTTGTCTGAAAATAAGATAAATATTTTGAGATCAAATAATGGAGGAGAATTCACTTCAGATGAATTCAAGACATTCTGTAAGGAATTTGGGATTAAGAGGGAGCTCTTTACTCCCTACAATCCTCAACAAAATGGTGTGGCAAAAAGAAAGAATCATACAATCATGGAAGAAATAAAGGCCATGATTCATGATCTATATTTATCCATGCATCTGTGGGTAGAGACAGCCATGACCGTTGTATATGTGCAGAAAAAAAGTACCCACAAAGTACTTGGGAACAAGACACAAGAAGAGATGTTTACAGGTGAAAATCCAGAGGTCAACCACCCGAGGATATGTGGTTGTCTAGTATATGTGCATGTCCCCAAGGAAAAGAAATCGAAGTTATACCCTTTAGGAAATAAGGGTATATTTGTTGGATATAGTGAGACATCAAAGGCATACCAAGTTTACATCCCTAGTCACCATCAGATTGAGACTAACAAAGATGTCACCTTCAATGAGGATGCAACTTTCAATAAATCAAGATAACATCATTCATATGAGATTCATGATGAGGAGCCTGAAGCTCCTAGATTCACAAATACAGATGCAAGTGATGATGTTGTATTAGAATATCATGATATGGAAGAACCACAAGGACCTACAGATTCATCCTAAAAGATGAATAGCAATAAGAGAAGACCAACTTGGGTTCGGGAAATCATTCAAGATGCAGAGGATTATAGTGCTCCGAATGAATCCTTCAGAGAAAGAAAGAGGCCATGACCTTACTCTAGATATGTGACATTACTAAGTGACATCATTGATGTTGAGCCTACCAGTTATGAAGAGGTTGCAAAGAAGAAAGAATGGAAGGATGCCATGGTTGAAGAGTATCGGTCCATTGTAAAGAATGATGTTTGGGATGTGGTTCCAAGATCGAAAGTGACGACAACGCAGCCCCTTCACAACCCGCAGGTCAAAAGGTCCACGTGCACACAGGATCTTTCTTCCCTCGCTGGCCCAAAGGACTCTAATGCTCTTCTATTTCCCTATTGGGAAATATTCACCCACAACAACTCTCACAGGATCCCCTCTTTACACTTTGGGAGATCGGACTTCGCGCCTTCACGAATCATGTGGTCGAGCGTTGTTCTCTTGAATCCCCGAAACCCGATACAAGTCAACGCTAACCTTTTCCTTTCCTTATCGGGATTTTTTCCTTATCGCGATTTCGGTGTTCGTGAGGTCGAGCAACTTGCTTTCCTGACTCCCGAATCCCGATATGCCGATCCTCCGATAGGCGCGAGCTTTGAATTTTCAATGCCCGTCACCTCGTCAGGAATTCGGACTTCGCAATATTGTGAATCCTAATGCAGATGTTTCGGGACTTTGCTTTCCACGAAACTCCGAAACGACGTGCCACCTGTCCACTTCGATGACTCCTCCGTGGCCCACACAATCCTTTGGCTGTCGGGATATCGCGTTTCGGGATATCACGATTCCTGTTGCAATACTTATGGGACTTCAACCCACGAAAACCTGATATGAGTATATACGTGTAGATCCAACGGTCCTTGTGGCTCAGATCTACGGTCCTGCCCCTCCTGAGCTTCGAACCTTTAGGGAATACTCACTGTATCTCCCCTGTTCCTCCGTGAGATCTAACGGTTCATGAAATTTCGCGAATTCTCTTCAGAGAATTCCAACCGTCCGTTCTTTCCTCTGATGATTTCTATGAATGAACAAGTGTTCCTCCACAAACTTGTCCACCTGCGGCGTAAACTTGCAACACCTGCTAACACTCCACAACACGAAATTCCTATGTGATCCTTTGGCAATTATTCGAAGGTCCTATACCTCCTTACAAAATTCAAGACTCAAAATCCCTTCGATTCATTCAATGACCTTGAAGGCTTCAAACTTCTGAACTTTCCACGACTCTGTGTCTTCTAGAAAAAACCCTTGCATGCACTCCTTGCGACAGCCTTCAAACACTCCTAAGTGTTGAATCCCTTCGACCCTGCGCACACCTGCAGCAGCAGTCCTTGAATTCTTCACTCAGGTCCACAACCCTGAGACTTCACTCAGCCTGCACACTCCTTGCATGGCTCCTCTGCCTGCTTGCACTTCTGTGGAAATGAGAACAAAAGTTAAACTACCTGAGCCCTTTGTCAACGCACTCCTTGCAGACACTTCAACTGCACTCCTTGCAGGAACTCTTGCTCAGATAGAGAAACAATTGAAACTCATTCTTACTTCCTCTCAGACTTCCAACTCAAAACATGGAATCGTATACACAACATATAAAGCAAATGTGTAACAGGAAGCAAACATTCATGAGCATATCATTCAACATCAACACACAGAGAACAAACACAAAACCATGAATTTGAATCAACCTCTTTCTATTAATCCAAATATCTGTACATGGGTGTTCTTACACAACTCTCTACTTCTCTTCTATGCTCTTCAATCTAATGTTACAATACACAATGAGGGTGTCTATATCCCATTTCCCTCTTGCACTCTAGAAACTGTCTAATCTAGAATTAAATTCTATCTACCTGCATTAACTACTATAAATGCCTTCTACCTACTAAGGACGAGAGAAAATTGCTCAAGGTCCATTTACATTATACAAGTGCACTTCTTCTTAATGAATTCATTTAAGATCGCGCATCAACTTCAAGGAAATTTCAAAATTTACGCTGGCACTGTCCAGCTGTCTTCTACTTTTGCGCTGGCTCGCTTGATGTTGGCGATGCTCCTGCATCATACTCCCTGGCTTGAAAAATTTCATGGGCTCCTGTCCATGAGCTCATGCACAGTATGTCCATGCTTCTGGATCTCTTCTTCGGTCTCCCTGCTGGCATCTTCGATCGGATGATCCTTCCACTTGATCAAATACTCGAAGTATTCCTTCGTTCTGGTCTTCTTACCAATTCTTCTATCCAATATGCGTTCCATCTGCGGCCTATCTGCAACTTGCATCTGCTTTGTCCACTGGATCACTGGCTGCTCATTTCCTGTCCCTGTTACTTCAGCCTTGTATGGGCACAAATGTGAGATGTTGAATATCAGAGTAATTCCGATCCCATCGGGTAATTCAATCTCATAAGCATTCTCCTCAAATTTCTTCAAGACCCTACATGGCCCAATTTTCTTCATTTTCAATTTATTATATGTTCCTCTCGGGAACCTTTCCTTTCTCAAATGTGCCAGAATCAAGTCACCAAATTCAAACTGAAGTTGTCTCCTGTGTTGATCTGCTCTGCGCTTGTACTCATGACTTGAACGCTGCAGTCGCTCCTTCACCTTGCTGTGAAGTTCCTTCATCGCCTCTGCGAATTCTTCTGCACTAGCACTCCTAGTCGCAGTCTGTTCTGAATCCCTCAATTCAGAAATTCCTCTCAGCTGCATGCCATAGACAACATGAAATGGACTCTGCCCTGTGCTTCTGTTTACTGAGTCATTATACGCAAACTCTGCATGTGGTAATATGTTGTTCCACTGGCTATGGTGCTGTGTCACCAGGCTTCTCAGCAAGTCTCCCAGACTTCTGTTCACCACTTATGTCTGTCCATCCGTCTGAGGATGATACGCTGAACTAAACAACACGTTAGTTCCCAGCTTCTTCCATAGGGTCCTCCAAAAATGCCCTATGAATTTAGTATCTCAATCCGAAACTATACTTCTTGGCAACCCATGAAGTCGAATGACCTCTTTGAAAAACAGGTTCGCAATGTGAGTTGCATCATTGGTTTTCTAACATGGAATGAAGTGTGCCATCTTGGAAAATCTATCCACCACCACAAAGATTGAATCAAAACCTCTTTACGTTCTTGGCAACCCCAATACAAAATCCATGCTAATTGCATCGCACGACCTTTCAGGTATGGGCAATGGTTGATAAAACCCCTCATTCTGTCTCCTTCCCTTCGAATGCTGGAAAATTTTTCATCTGTCCACAAATCTCTTGACATCTGCTCGCATTCCCAGCCAAAAATATGAATCATTCAGCTTTGCGAACGTCTTGTCATGACCAAAATGTCCTGCCAATCCTCCACTGTGTTTCTCTTTTAGCAGATTCTCCCTCATGGAGCATCTCAAAATACACAGTTGATTGCCCTTGAACAACAATCCTTTCTGGATCATGTACTCTATCCACTGGCTTCTATCCCTAAGAATTGGATTCTCAGTTGCTTCATACGCCTCTTTAAAATCCTGATCATCTGCGTACATGTTCTTGAGATCATCAAAACCCAACGTTTTGACTTTGAACTCCTACAACAACAAACACTTCCTGCTCAAAGCATCAACCACTTTGTTAGCAGTACTAGATATATGTTTAATCACAAAAGTGAAATTCTGCATATACTCAACCCATTTGACATGCCTCTGATTCAACTTTTCCTGTTGAGTCACAAACTACAGTGCATGATTGCCACTGTACAAGACAAACTCTTTCAGGATCAAGTAATGCCTCCATTTTCTTAATGCCTGTATGATAGCATAAAACTCTTTATCATAAGTGGAGTATTTCTCTTTCGCTTCATTTAGCTTCTCACTGAAGTATGCTATCGGCCTGTCTTCTTGAATCAAGATTGTCCCGACTGCAAATCCACTTGCATCGCATTTCACTTGAAATGTCTTTCGAAAATCCGGCAACACCAAAACTGGTTGTTCCGTAATCTTCCTCTTCAACAGATCAAAACTTTTCTCAGCCTCTTTTGTCCAGTAAAAAGACTTGTGTCTTTTCTTCACGGTATCCATCATCGCTGCACTAATTCCACTGAAATTTCTGATGAACTTTCGGTAGAAACTAGCCAATCCGTGAAAACTTCTCACCTCAAAAATATTCTTCGATGATGGCCAATTCTTGATTACCTCCACCTTATCTGGATCCATCCTCAACTCATCTGCAGAAATAACAAATCCCAAGTAAATGAGCTCTGTCTTCATAAATGAGGATTTCTTCATATTTATCAACAACTTCTCCTACTGTAGCCTTTGCATCATTGTAGCCAAATGCTTCAGGTGCTATGCCATTGTTTTACTGTAAACCAGTATGTCATCCAGATATACAATAACAAATTTCCCATTGAACTCCTTCAGGACTTCGTTCATCAACCTCATAAAGGTACTTGGCACATTTGTTAAGCCAAACGGCATAACAAGCCATTCATACAACCCCTCGTTTGTTTTGAATGCTGTCTTCCAGTCATCACCTTCTCTCATGCAGATTTGATGATAACCGCTTTTCAAATCAATCTTTGTAAAATACTTTGCCCCACTCAAGCAATCCATCAGATCATCCATCCTTGGCAATGGAAATCTGTACCTGATGGTTATCTTATTAATCGCCCTTGAGTCAGTACACATCCTCCAGCCTCCATCTTTCTTCGGACTGAGTACTGTTGGAACAACACACGGACTCAAGCTTTCCCTGACCAAACCTTTGTCCAACAACTCCTGGACTTGTCTTTTAACCTCTTCATTCTCTTGTGGCATCAATCTGTACACGGATTTATTTGGCAAACTAGATCCTGGTATGAGATCAATATGATGACTCACACTTCTGACCGGTGGCAATGAACGAGGTATTTCATCCACTATTATATCAACGAACTCTTCTAGCGGTTCCTGAATTTCTTCTGGTAAATCATCCACCCTTGTGCTGGTCAAAACAATCTTCAGTTTCCTGACCACAATGAACTGTGGATCCTCCTTCTTCTTAACCTCAGTAAGGAGTTCCTTCCCACTCATGAGAAGTACAGTGTTGCTTACTTCCGTTTTCACCTCCTTATCCTTGATTGGAAGCAACATTCGTGTCCTCCCATTCTTCTCTAGGGTGTATGTGTTCATTCTCCCATCATGAATCACATTCCTGTCATATTGCCATGGTCTACCCAACAATAGATGAAAAACATCCATGGGAATAACATCACATAATATCTTATCATTATACCCTCCTATCTTGAATTCAACTAAACATTGTTTAGTGACAGTTACCTGGTGTCCTTTTTGTAGCCACGAAATTCTTTACAGGCTTGGATGATCAATCGTCTCTAGCTCCAACTTCTCTACCATCTCTGTAGAAATGAGATTATCCATGCTACCACTGTTTACAATGACCTTGCATACCCTGTCCTTGGTCTTGCAAGCAGTTTGGAAAAGTCTGGTCCTTTGGACTGAACTCTCCACTTCTTTCTCTGGTGTCAAAAGAGATTTTTGCATCATCAACGATCTTCCACCTTCAGTGTCTTCTGCCTCAACATCCCGCCTCTGTGCTTCGAAAATGTGAGCTTCTCCAATCTCCTTCTTTTTGTCTGGACACTCATAAGACTTGTGCCCATTCTTTCCACATGTGAAGCATGTTATTACTCCACCTCTTCCTCTTCCTCTACCTCTAGTACGAGGAAGAGTATTACTATCAGCATAATCTCCTCTTTGCTCAGTATGTTGTCCTCTCTGTTCAGCATATTGCCCTCACTGTGAACTTCCACCCCTCTCTGTTCGAGTCTGAGGTTTCTTCCAGTCTTCCTTTGGCTTTTGATATTTATCCTGGGCAACTGATTTGCCTCTTAGCTGACTTCTTCCTCGGCCTCTCTGACCCTGCTTTCGGCTCAGCTTCTCTTCTGCTTTTAGAGCCATTTGATAAGCATCTTCCATCGTTCGGATGGTTACCATGATCATCTCATCTTGAATGTCATATCTCATACCATTCAGATATCTAGCAACCTTTTCATCATCGCTCTCCCGATGACCTGCCCTGATGTTCAGCTTGTAGAATTCCTCAGTGTATTCTTTCACTGACATCAGCTTCCGTCTCAGGTTTTGCATCCTCCTGAATAGAGTAATTTGATAATCTCTGGGGATGAATTTCGCCTTCATCTTCGCGATCATCCTGTCCCATCTTTTGATCTTCTGCTTGCCTTTGCAGCGTCTGTCAACTTGTAGTTCATCCCACCACAATGCTGCATGTCCCTTCAATCTTGTGACAACATGCTTGACTTTCTTGTCCTCTTCGACATCTTCATAGTCGAAGTATGTGTCTAGAGCTCTAATCCAGTCTAGAAGCTCCTCTGCATCTAGATTTCCCTCATAAACTGGAATGTCCATCTTCTCTCTTGCACCCATACTTGCAATAGCTCTGATCAAACGCTCGTTTGATGCATCTTCAGCTGCAACTTCTTCTTCACATTCAGCCTCAATCTCACTTTCGGAATCACTAAGATCCCCAGCACTGACTGTGTGTCTTTGCGTTGTCTCCATGTCTTCAAGTCTAGATCGTAAGTCACGCATCTCCCTCTCCATAGCTGGATCAGTCATCTGCCTGCCTCTCCTCCTCGGCATTTCCCTATCCTCTGGATCGGGTGATTGTTTGTCCCTTCTTCTGGGTGGCATGGTGAATTTTCTTTTTCTCTGCTACATAAAGCAAAGAACCTTTCTGTGCTCCAATACCAAAACGGATGGCAACGCAGCCCCTTCACAACCCGCAGGTTGGAAGGTCCACGTGCACACAAGATCTTTCTTCCCTCGCTCGCCTGAAGAACTCTAATGCTCTTCTATTTCCCTATCGAGAAATCTTCACCCACAACAACTCTCACGGGATCCCCTCTTTACACTTTGGGAGATCGGACTTCGCGCCTTCGCGAATCCTGTGGTCGAGCATTGTTCTCTCAAATCCCCGAAACCTGATACAAGTCAACGCTGACCTTTTCCTTTCCTTATCGAGATTTTTTCCTTATCGTGATTTCGGCGATCGCGAGGTCGAGCAACTTGCTTTCCCAACCCCTGAATCCCGATATGTCGATCCTTCGATACGCGTGAGCTTTGACTTTTCAACGCTCGTCACCTCGTCGGGAATTCAGACTTTGCAATATCGCGAATCCTAATGTAGATGTTTCGAGACTTTGCTTTCCATGAAACTCCGAAACGACATTCCACCTGTCCACTTCGCTAACTCCTCCGTGGCCCACACAATCCTTTGGCTGTCGGGATTTCACGTTTCGGGATATCGCGATTCCCGTTGCAATACTTACGAGACTTCAACCCATGAAAACCTGATATGAGTATATACGTGTAGATCCAACAGTCCTTGTGGCTCATATCTATGGTCCTGCCCCTCCTGATCTTTGAACCTTTAGGGAATAATCGCCATATCTCCCTTGTTCCTCCGTGAGATCTAACGGTTCAAAGAATTTCGTGAATTCTCTTCAGAGAATTCCAACCGTCCGTTCTTTCCTCTAACGATTTTTGTGAATGAACAAGTGTTCCTCCACAAACTTGTCCACCTGCGGCGCAAACTTGCAACACCTGCTAACACTCCATGGCACAAACTTCCTGTGCGATCCTTTAGCAATTACTCGAAGGTCCTATACCTCCTTACAAACTTCAAGACTCGAAATCCCTTCGATTCCTTCACTGACCTTGAAGGCTTCAAACTTCTAAACTTTCCATGACTCTGTGTCTTCTAGAAAAAACCCTTGCATGCACTCCTTGCGGCAGCCTTCAAACACTCCTAAGTGTTGAATCCCTTCGACCCTGCGCACGCCTGCAGCAGCAGTCCTTGAATGCTTCACTCAGGTCCACAACCCTGAGACTTCACTCAGCCTGCGCACTCCTTGCACGACTCCTATGCCTACCTGCACTTCTATAGAAATGAGAACAAAAGTTAAACTACCTGAGCCCTTTGTCAACGCACTCCTTGCGGACACTTCAACTGCACTCCTTGCAGGAACTCTTGCTCATATAGAGAAACAATTGAAACTCATTCTTACTTCCTCTCAGACTTCCAACTCAAAACATGGAATCGTATATACAACATATAAAGCAAATGTGTAACAGGAAGCATACATTCATGAGCATATCATTCAACATCAACACACAGAGAACAAACACAAAACCATGAATTTGAATCAACCTCTTTCTATTAATCCAAATATCTGTACATGGGTGTTCTTACAAAGCTCTCTGCTTCTCTTCTATGCTCTTCAATCTAATGTTACAATACACAATGAGGGTGTCTATATCCCGTTTCCCTCTTGCGCTCTAGAAACTGTCTAATCTAGAATTAAATTCTATCTACCTGCATTAACTACTATAAATGCCTTCTACCTACTAAGGATGAGAGCAAATCGCTCAAGGTCCATTTACATTATACAAGTGCGCTTCTTCTTAATGACTTCATTTAAGATCGCGCATCAACTTCAAGGAAATTTCAAAATTTGTGCTGGCACTGTCCATCTGTCTTCTGGTTTCGCGTTGGCTCGCTTGATGTTGGCGATGCTCCTGCATCAGAAAGAGAAGACAATTGTAAGTTCCAAGTGGATTTACAAGACGAAGCATTCAAAAAATGGAAGTATTGATAAGTACAAGGCAAGACTTGTGGCATGTGGTTTCTCCCAGAAAGAAGGAATTGTTGATATTGTGGTAGTTGCGGGAGGTATTTACCTTCACGTGTAAACCTGATGAGAACAGAATATTACGGGAAGCAAGAAGAAACCCTAATTAATTGGTTAATAACCCTAGAAGACAAGTCGGCTCAAGAGAATGACTTGTATTAGGTTATTAGCCTCCAAGTGAAGAAATCGGCTAAAGGAAATATTATATACTAAAGAATTAGTACCTAGAATGAGAAGTAAACCCAGGAAGTCTGCCAAAATTAGTATAAATACAGGAGGCCAGTCTTCATTCTGGTCAGTATTCTCAGAACCGCAACAACAACACTTGTGCGCAGTGCAGTTGGCCAGTCTGTGCACAAGTTTGGAGGAGAGCTTCCGTTGCAGCTGTTGCAGCTAGCTGATTTAGATTTTGGACTCTCTTATAGTTATGGTTTGGACTCTTTGATAATCTATTATTACTCTTGTTTGGTGCGCTATCCTTGGAGAGAGGTGTTCTATCTTGTTTGGCTATCTAGTCCAGGGTTTTCTTTCAGAATGATTCTCTATGAAGGTTAAGATGCTCGGGGGTGGCTTCGGCCTATGGTTGGGTGACAATAGTGATATTTTCTTTTGTTAAATGAGCACATCCATCATATTCTAACAGGGTATGGGCCCACACCTCCTTCTTTCAGTCTAACCATTGGAAGGGAGCATAGCCATAAGGATACTAAGCTCGTTGAAGAACTGTCGCTAGGGTTTCTAGCAGGAGCAGTTACTAAATTACTGTCGCTAGGGTTACTAGAAGGTGCATTTGTAGAAAACCTAACCCTCTCATTAAGGCACCTTAAGTGAAGGGATTGACCTAATTTATGGATAGACTAGTGTGCCCTAGCCTAGCGCATCTCCTGGTACTCTCAGCAAGCTAAGATGTCAAGTTTGAGTTTTTGGCCAAATCTAGGGTTGACGAAGTCAAAGAAACCATGACCTACTCTATGAAGTCAGAAAATAAGTTAGATGGGGCTTATAACTTCAGAGAATGGAAGACAAGGATTGATCTCATCCTTGCCAAGAATAAAGTGCTAGATAACGTGAAAGGAAAGATCGTGGAACCAGAGTTTGAAGAAGGAAAAGAGAAGGAACCTTAGAATGTTGTAGTTTTGACAATGACATCAATGCCATGAGTATCATAGTGGATTCTATAAAATACCACTTGATACCCTACATATCCCATCTTGACTCATCCAAGAAGATGTACAATGCCCTAACAAAACTCTTCTCAGTCAGAAACATTGGACAAGTAATGAGTCTGAAGAATGAGCTCTGTGACATGAAGATGAATGATGATGACAACATAACATCATAACTTGTGAGAATATATCAGGTAAGAGATCAACTACAAGCTATTGAAGAGATCATTTCAGAGAAGGAACTAGTAAACATAGTACTCAATGGTCTTCCCAAGACATGGGATGCATTTTCTGCAAGGAAGGAGTATCCTACATTTGAAGAACTTTGGAATTGTTGTGCATAAGAAGAATCAAGGATCAGTGCAAAAGAGAAACCCCAAAAGAAGTATGATGATCAAGCATTCACAAAAAGATAAGGATTGCTATCACTATGACTACAAGTTAGACAATACACATGAAAGGATGAAGTATATCAGCAACCCCTAGTAACAATTCATGTGGAAGTTATTACATAAGTAACAACTGCAAGATAAGCCAAAATCAGAATCAATCTTGAAGAAACCTAGAAGAAGTAAAGACAGAAAGAAGTCAACAATCAAGAGGAAATTGGAGAAAGACTTATGACACTTTGCAGAAGGAAATAAGGATGCAGACATAAGGATGGACACTGTTAGATGGAGGGAGCCGATTGTATATTTCCAAAATAAGAGCATGCATTCATACATGAAGCAAGGATTATGAGGGAGATAATCCTATGATCCATTGAAGATTATGAAGTATACATCCATGGTAACAACCATGAAAAGAAGTACATGTTCAGTTTGACTTTAGAAGAAACCTTCTTCAAAAAGAAGCCTTAAAATATCCCTGGTTGTCCATCCACATCCATGATCCTATGATGAAAGAAATAAGTGGAATCTTCAGGGCATGGAATCTATAGAAAACTCCATGGACCCAAGAGCTAAAGAGAAACATGAGGAAGAACATGAATATTCCAAGAAAGAAAGAAAAGCCAGAACAACCAGTCATTGTATTGAGAATCACAAGACTACTAGCCTGATATGAACTCACTAAAAGCAATCAAGTAGAGGAACTGAAAGTTGTGATGAAGAACAATGTATGGAAGACTCATAAATGTAAGTATTGCGAGATCCATAACTAGAGGTTCTCCAAGATGGAGGGAGAAGACTATGATGATTGTTTGTTCTAGTAAACCAGACATACCTCTTCATGATCCATTATATCATCCGCAATATCCATGGTTTGGAGTTTACATAAGATGAATGCAAAGAATGTTCTCCAAAATAAATGAACAAAGATCGTATGTAGAGAAACCTCAAGGATTTGAGGTATACCAGAAAGAGACCCTTGGATGCAGATGGAAGAAATTTTTGTGTGGATTCAAACAACTTGGTGCAAAGCCTCTCATGCACAACAGAAGCATGGTGAAAACCTTCTATGATAAATATCAAAATATTTACTCAGAAGTCCAGAATGATGGATTACTAATCCATGACAAACTCTCATGATGAAAGAAGAAGTGCCACATGGATATGTTCCAGTTTGAGACTTGCCATGATGTTATGAGCTAGCAGGAAACAAAAGAGATGAATTCAACTATGATATACTGTAATGATCAGAGATATATGAAGCCTTTAGAAAACCAGTGTTCCATAAATAACAAAGTACATTGAGATCAAGCATTACATTCTCCATGATGAAGTCTAGGAAATAGAAAATAGTTCTCCAATATATATCTCCACAAATGAGTAGATAAGCAGATATTTTGGTAAAGCCTCTGTCTAAGATGAAGGAGTTTGCGTACTCAAGCTGCAGCTCATGGAGACAAATTCCTTATTGAACAAGGAAGAGATGACTCCCAGGTTGGGAGGGAGCACTGATGTGTTACTAATTTATGGATAATCATTTTTAAGTTCAAAAAATAGTCTAGGATGAGAAGTTCCTTTCCAGTTTGGAAAGTGGTTTGAGATTTCTGATGAATAGGCATTTTCCAATTCGGAAAATGGTCCAGATCGAACGGTCATTTTCGTAATGAAAATGGTTTGATGGATTTCTTATGTATCATAGACAACGATTCCCCTTGTGGTTAACATTGGGAATGGTCTAGGACAATCTCTCTTCTTGACGGTCACTCTCAGTAGTGGTCAAGAAGACTGGTCCACCTCGCCGGACAACCATTCTTTCGAAGCTCATAGTTGTGAGCAGTTTCGAAGAATGGTCTGTTTTGAAGGTTGGTGTAGGACAATCATTTCCTTAGGAAATGGTCTGGACAGTCATTCCCTAGGGAAGATTCATTCTCTCTAGGTTGCACTTTGTTTAGTGCTAGAGGAATGGCCCAAATAGTTGAATGGTCGAGGTTTAGCAATCAGGGACATGCATTCCCTAGGGAAGATTCATTCTCTCTAGGTTGCACTTTGTTTAGTGTTGGAGGAATGGCCCAGATAGGTGAATGGTATAGGCTTATAAATCGGGACAATTATTCTTCCTTGATTGAGAAGAATAGTGCAGATAGCTCATCATTGATGTTTTACCCTCTAAGGGAAGATGCTCTTCCTGATCTCACAGATGTGAGTGGAAGAATGGCCCAGATGATTCAATTTATATCATAACAATGTTTTTTGTGCAGGTTGATGATATGATCATTATAGAGACTGTATGTCTCTAGACAGTTGATGTATACTACTGTGGTGGATGTGTTCCACTGATTGTGACTATATTTCACTAATAAAGTATCCGTGTGCTACTTGGTGTGGCAGTGTACCATTGGATTGTAGTTGTGTACTACTATGGATAGACATAGTTGTGTTCTATCGAATGACATTGTTCCAATTTCCCTGAAAACTATCAGTAGTGTTGGAAATGATTATCAACTAAATGGATGATCAATGGACAGAGATTCCCCAAACGGAAAATGGTCCAGGACATTTATTCTTCTAGGACATATGTCCGGATTAGAAGAATGGATCTTATGTCACTTTGTGGAGTGAGTGACTTATCCAACATCATGTTTGGTTACTCATATGGATTATGGTTTCGAGAGATGATGCAACTGATGACACTGATAGTAATGATGGTGCTCATGATCTAATCATGAGTTAGTCTATACGACTATGTTGATGCGACTAGGTAAATGGTATGTTTTTTCTCAAGACCATTACCTTCAATACCTCCCTAGCTAGGAGGGAGTGTTGATATTGTGGTAGCTACTGGAGGTATTTACCTCCACGTGTAAACCTGACGAGAATAGAATATTCCGGGAAGTAAGAAGAAACACTAATTAATTGGTTAATAACCTTAGAAGACAAGTCGGCTCAAGATAATGACTTGTATTAGGTTATTAGCCTCCAATAGAAGAAGTTGGCTAAAGGAAATATTATATACTAAAGAATTAGTACCCAGAATGAGAAGTCGGCCTAGGCAGTTTGCCAAAATTAGTATAAATACAAGAGGCCAGTCTTCATTCTGGCCAGTATTCTCAGAACTGCAGCAACAACACTTGTGCGCATTGCAGTTGGCCAGTTTGTGCACAAGTTTGGAGGAGAGATGCCGTTGCAGATAGCAGATTTCGGTTTTGGACTATCTCTTAGTTATGGTTTGGACTCTCTAATCAACTCTTGTTACTATTGTTTGGTGCACTATCCTTGGAGAGAGGTGCGCTATCTTGTTTGGCTATCTAGCCTAGGGTTTGCTTCCAGAATGATTCTCTGTCAAGGTTAAGATGCTCAGGGGTGGCTTCGGCCTATGGTTGGATGACAATAGTGATATTGTCTATGGTTAAACAAGCACATCCATCATATTCTAACAGGAATAAATTACGAGGAGACATTTTCTCCTGTGGCGAGATACAATTCAATTAGAGCTATACTTTCAATAGCTGCATTAAAGAAGTGGAAGGTACACTAGATGGATGTGAAGACAACTTTTCTAAATGATGTAATAGAAGAAGAAGTGTATGTGGATCAGCCTCAAGGTTTTGAGACACATGTGTGTAGATTTAAGAAATCCTTCTATGGGTTAAAGCAAGCACCTAGAGCATGCTACAATAGAATTGACAGCTTCCTGATGAGCTTGGGATTTACCAAGAGTAAATCAAATTCCAACCTGTAATTCAAGGTTGTGGATGATGGACCATTGATACTACTGTTGTATGTGGATGACTTGTTTCTAACATGAGACGAGAAGTTCATCACTGAGAGTAAGAGGAAGCTTGCTGTAGAGTTCAAGATGAAATACCTAGGCATGATGCATTATTTCTTAGGTCTAGAGGTATGGAAGAGACCGAGTGAGATTTTCTTTAGCCAAGGAAAATATGTTGTTGAGATTCTGAAGAGATTTAGAATGATGGATTGCAAGGCCATGCCTACATCGATGCTGAAAAACCTGAAGTTGTTGAGCAATACATATTTAGAAATAGTGCATGCCACCATGTATAGACAAATGATTGGTTCATTGATGTAATTAAGGAAAATGAGGCCAGATATATGTTTTGCGGTGAACACATTGAGTCCGTATATGGTTGAGTCAAGAAGTGTTCACTTGGTTGCAACAAAACATGTGATGAGGTACCTGATGGGTAGAATTGATTATGGAATCAAATATGCTTCAGATCGTGAGATAAGCCTGCAAGGATTTACTGATTCATATTGGGATGGTAGTGTTGCATACCGGAAGATTACATATGGATGTTTCTGCCGTATGGGATCAACTATGATCTCATGGTTCAACATGAAGCGACTAGTGTGGTGCTCATTACAGCTGAAGCATAGAATATAACAACTTGTTCAGCTAACAGAGAAGCAGTGTGACTTCGAAAGATGCTTGCATGATTGTTTGATCTTGAGTTAGAGGCGACTTGTATCTAGTGTGACAACCAAAGTTGTGTGAAGTTGACAGAGAACCCAATGTTCCATGAAAAGTCCAAGCATATCGAGATCATGTACCATTATATCAGAGATATGGTACAGAGGGGAGCAATGAAGCTCCAGTATGTTGCTACATATGAGCAGATAGTTGATGTGTTGAACAAGCCTATATCGAGAGTGAAGTTTGTGTACTTTAGTGACAAGCTTGGTGTGGTCCAGAAGAACATCCCTAGTAAGCGGGAGTGATGAGTTACAATTGAGATCCAGGGCAACAAATTAAATATGTGGCAGAAGCAATGGGTGGTCATTCACATGCATGCTACTTCTACTTTAGTGATAAATCCTAGTACGTAGATGGCTACTCCAGTGAAAAATTTTGGTACATCGAGTTATTGCTACTCCAGTGATAAATCCTGGTACATAGATGGATACTCTAGTGAGAAAGTATGGTACGTCAAGTTACTGATACTCTAGTGATAAATCCTGGTACATAGATGGCTACTCTAGTGAGAAATTCTGGTACGTCAAGTTACTACTACTCCAATGATAAATCTTGGTATGCAGATGGTTACTCCAGTGAAAAAGTCTGGTACGTCGAGTTACTGCTACTCCAATAATAAATCCTAGTATGCAAATTACTACTCCAGTGAAAAATTTTGGTTCACAAAGTTACTGTTTGTGGCACCAATTAGCATGACCTCGCACAAGGTCAATAGATGCCATGCCTTCAGTGCTGGGTAGTTACCCAAATTTTTAGATGGTGGGCCAAATTGTGTGGTTGGAGGTGTTTCCTATCCTTGGGCTAGATGGGTAGTGTGTGCACACTACATCACCTAATCCTCATGATTAGATGCCTGGTCATTGTGAACTAATTTCTTGGTGTGCCAACGAGAGGTTACTAGTTCATTGTGGAACTAGATGCTAGATTATGTGTGAGCTGGCGAGTGAAAGACCCGTGATGACATAAATACCAAATGGATGATGAGACACTAAATGTTGATGTGGTTACAAAACTTATTCAATACAAATTAGCGGAAATTCAACAAGTCAATGGTCAAGTGTACAGAAGAGGAGAAGCAGTCGTGATGTTCGTGCCAGAAGAATACCTTCCTTTCTAAGAGGGAGTGTTGAAGTTTGTGTAGATTCAAAAGATATTATTATTATATTCATATTGTATTTTACCAAGACAAAACCCTAACGAATAATATTATATTATATTTGTTAAGTAGGCCCTATTATGCCTTTGTAAAAGTCGGTCCTATTGTGCCTTGACAAGTCAAATGTAAAATAGAAAGATAAAGTGGACAGGTCGGGCTTGACCTAATTCTAGGTAGTCCAACTTGTATTTATAAGAGGCTAAGTGCCTCACTTGAAGGACACACACAACAAGCTCTCTCACATAGAAAAGTGTGCAATTCTGAGAGAGTGACGCAACTCTAGAGGAAGGGTGATGCAGCTATAGAGAAAGGTTGTTTTGGTTATTTGGTGAAGGAATATCTTGGTCTAGTGGTGTGCTACTTTATTCTGGTTAGGGTTTATGATGGATCTTCTATTTTGGTGAGATCTCTCTTGAGAGAGACATTGTAATTGTTGAAGAATCTAGATTGAAGAATCTTTACTGGGTTTTCTCCCCGACCGGGGTTTCCTAGGATAAATCTTGTGTTTACTGTGGATGTCTTTCTTTCAATGATCCTTATGCATGAAATTATTGTTTTAATAGACTAAATTTAAATAATACTATACACACTTATCTGCTTAAGAAGAATTTTAACACTATCCACTAGCTCACCAATCCATAACCCCTAACCCCTTAATCCGCTAGCTCACTAACCATTAATATACTGATATATGTATATATTTTGTAAATAAATTTTTGTTTACAAATCTAATTAACTTCTATTAATTCCCTATTAAGTTTAGTGTCCTTAGTTTTATCAGATTTTAAGAAATATGTTTTCTATTGAGCCATTTGGTGTACATAGTTAAGTAGCCAACACTGTATGCATTGAATGTTAGGATATTTAGACACTTAGGATTTGGTTAAGATCAAATTGGTTTAATGTGTCTTTAGGTAAAAGTGTGTTTCTTTAGTATGCATTTGTACTTATGTAATCTGACGGTCACGATATGTTCATCTGATGAATCATATTCTTCTTGATCTTAACGACTACATTGTAATGGATCACTTTACTAAATAATTATACAGGAAAAAAATTATCCATGTAATAGCTGGATCTACTAAAGGAAATACAAAATTACCATAAAATAATCCAAATAACCATTGAATATTCATTTTTATTCTTATTGAGAGAATCAGTGAGAGGTAATGAACTTACCTATGGTGAAGAAACCATCTTACCTGTAACCTTGTGACTTGAGGAACATAGTGATACCTTGATCATTGACTTGACAATTGCAACAAAATGTGGGGGATGACTCTCCACCCAACCGTATACCTTGATACTTTAATCTTCAGTAGCAGGTCACCCCTGAGCTCTCGATCAACTAGTCAACCAACAATTCTTTAGTCTTGTTCTCTCTATAGACTGTCCAAGGATAGATGGGCAAAAGAGAGACGCCCCCTTTTCTATTTCCTTCCCTCCTTATATAGAATCCCATAACTCCATCCCTAGGATCCGCTTGATTTATTTATTATATTTTTAGGGTTTTTCATAGATTTCCATTACTTATTTTACCATTACCCCAATTATTCATTTTAAAGTATTTATTATAATTTATTATTATTATTACTTATGTATTGATTCATTTAATAATAATAAGATGGGGATGATCTACGTCGAATAACTATTATTATTATTTAATAATAATAACAGGATGAGCCATTTTTAGGATAATGATTATACTTCCTTATACAACTATTTAATGTAATAACAATACTAATTTAAATGTGGGACATGGCATACTCCCCCCCTTCAAGGATTTTCGTCTGGAAGTTACTTTGATTAAATGTTACTTATAGAATTTTAGTTTTCTCACCATAGACCATCCAAGGATAGATGGGCAAAAGAGATACGCCCCCTTTTGTATTTCCTTCCCTCCTTATATAGAATCCCATAACTCCATCCCTAGGATCCACTTGATTTATTTATTATATTTTTAGGGTTTTTTCATAGATTTCCATTACTTATTTTACCATTACCCCAATTATTCATTTTAAAGTATTTTTTATAATTTATTATTATTATTACTTATGTATTGATTCATTTAATAATAATAAGATGGGGATGATCTACGCCGAATAACTATTATTATTATTATTTAATAATAATACCAGGATGGACCATTTTTAGGATAATGATTATACTTCCTTATTATTACTATTTAATGTAATAACAATACTAATTTAAATGTGTAACACCCTGTTTCCCCCAATTTGTAATTAATCATAAAGTAGGAATTACCATGCTAATGCATGAGGAAAATATAAATGTATTATTGTTTGAGTTGCCAATAACTGACTGTGGGGGTGAAGCCTTGAAAGTACTGGCCATGATATCACTAGAGGAAGAATGTGAAAACTATAAGAGAGGGTTCATGTATCAAATAACCCCAAATCTCCCTTGATAAGGATGACAAGCCTCCTTCAAATCCCAAGGAAAGAAAATCAGTCAATGAAGAAAGGACCGGTGGTTGAATCACCAACCACCCCCATGAATGGAAACATGGGCTGTTAGTCTGAAGTACCACAAGGACTTGCAGACTTGAGCTTCCTTCTGACAGAAGGAACCAGATAGGTCGGCAAAAACCTTCCTAAGTAAGAGGGACACACACACGAGAAGAGGAGGCACCAGACGAGGGCGGAAGCTCACAAGGGAGAGGCACGAAGCTCTCCAATGAATCATGAATAGAAGGCCGTGAGCTTGATGCCAAAGAGCATCTGAGAAACCTCGCTGAGGCCACAACCGAGTGAGAAAGCTCCGAGTTGCAGAAAACAGGACCCGAACAAAAGCTGAAACAGAGAGAGAACCCTCGAGAACTGTGAGAATTCCCTGGTGATATCATGGCTTTGCACGGGGGTGGCCAGAGTGATAAGAATGAATGCCTCTAAGCCTATGGTCGGGTGGAAGGACGAACACCCACAATCATTTGGTTGGTGGCAACCTGTAATAGATAAGTGATTTCCTACCTTGTGTAACTTAGTTGTGACTGTGTATGAATTGGTTATACTGTGCATGGTTTCAGGAATGTGAATGAATGCTTAATGGATATACTGTATCCCTTCTATTTATGCTTGGTTGTATAATTAGGAAAGTAAGGAATTATATGGGTTGGACATGACTTGTTCTCATAAATTCTAGAGTTATGTAGCATCTTAAGCCAGAGCCACGAACTGTGAGCTCGTCGACCTTAGGTGTAGCCGCATGTATGATGGTTTACTCACCTAGTCGTTCTGAGTCCCTTGGAGGACGGAGTTTGTTAAGCTCATGAAAGGTAGTGCCGATATGCGTAGGTCGTCTGTGATCAAATAGAACCCCAGAACCCCTTGATGAATAGTTGTACTGAATACTCTTCTAAGAGTCAAGTCCAGGAGACAGAGCGCAAAGCTCTCAAGTCTTTCGTAGTTGACGAAGCTCAGGAAGGATAGCGAGATTCAAATACCGAAGGATAGTACCCTTTCGTTTGTTAGATGAATGGACGAGATCCTTTCGGGGGATCTGAGGTCTGTCATGACCATTAGATTGGAGGAAGGAACATAGGTGTTAATGCCTCGACCCCTTTTAGCCTTCGCAAGTAGCGAAGGAATTGGGACCGTAGATCCAAGGATCTGACATAGCCCTATTGACTGTCGATCTTAGCCTTTGTATAGGCAGGAGAGTAGCATTTCGTTGACTCGCGACTTGGAGTGGTCAAGGGTAGGACCGCATGAACTCATGATTCGCGAGATCACGACGTGATCATGACTGTTGGATCTAGGCCACGGGAGAACCGTGGGATCAGAACTTTCGTGGTTATCGCCTATCGGGGGTTCGGAACTTGCGAGAGTTTCTTTTCAAATGTATAAGTCATGAAGTGTCGAGCACCGAGGGCTCATGTGAACACGTGGCACCTCTGTTAGGTGGGGACTGTGTGGTTGACAGGTGATGGACACATGTCGCCCGGGAAAGAGTCAACCCATTGTTGACTTATCGTATCTCAGGAATTCGCGAAGGAGGAGAACGAGGGCTCAACACCTCAAATAGCGAAGTTGCAAGTGGTGCTAGTGTTTGGCCTAGCCTACGATTACATGTAGCAGGCGCTAGTGAGGAAGGATCCATACCCATATCGCATCTTGGGTATCGGCATTTGGAGAAAGAGGATTCGAGAGCCTTGACTCCCAACTCGCGAGCTGCGAAAGGCGCTTGCACTAAGGCTAGGTTGTGGTCGCTTGGAGGAGGATAAGGGAAGGGATGGTCTGCGCTAGGCCCCATAGAAGTCTTGGGGATTCTGTCCCTTGAAGAAAAAGATGAAAATTTCATTATGCCATAGTGGGTGTGTTACAAATTGGTATCAGAGCATGGTTACAACACTTGGCCTACTTGGGCTCATGTATAAGCTGTGTAAAGAGACATTGTTATCTACATTTTCTCTTTAAGAAGGACCGCAGAATGAAACTGTAAATTGGGAATTTCTTTAACCCCTTTGTTAAAATGGTAACTACTCTTATAAGAGTAGGAATGCGCTGATCAGTATTACTGATAAGACCTGAGTGTGAATAAAAGAGGTGGAATGAATTGTACTATGAAGCTACATGATCCAGACAAAGGACATGAACTGAGTTGTTCTGTTATAGTGTGACGATGGCTACCTACTAAAGCAGGTAGAGTCTCTTGCAATTGAGATGGCTGGTTAGGTAAGAACTTAAGATCCAAATGAAGAACTCCTTCATGATTCAGGAAATCTGGTAAGGACTGGTAGGATCCTTAGAAAGTTATAATTACTGCATTATTAAAAGACTAAACCTTGAGCATATAACTCCTCACGATTGAGAGGACTGATGAAAATATATAGGGTTAGATTACCTGACCTATAATGGTTAGAATCGACAACAAGGATAATCTGTTTAAGCAAGATTAAGAGGAGTCCTTTGGGACTGTTGCTAATTCCCAAGAGTGACCCTTGTTGGTTGTTCCCATAAAGAGAGGGTAACATCCGTATGAGTTATGACTATGAGATTAGTCCTGTAAGTAACTTAAAAGCTCAAAAGAGATAGCGGGGAAATATGGTACGCCGAACATGCGTATAGAATCAAGCTTGTGTTAAAGTTTGAAAACTTCGGAGGTTGAACGTGGAGTATACCAGGAGGAGTAGTGGTTTTAAGTCTTGAGAGGAAACACTTAAAAAAAGTTTCTAAGTTTTGAAGAGTTAAAGCGTTCAAAGGTGAAGCGTAGAAAACTGAAGTTCGAAGAAAGACAAGTATGGAGGATTGAGCGGGATAAATCCTTTAGAAAAGAGTTTTGAAGATTGGATAGGATTGAGAGTCAAGATCCATTCAGAAAGAACCAAAATGCTTCGAGTTGTTTGATCTCTGAGAAGTAGCGCACTGGTTAGTTGTGAGGAGATACCAGAATTTCGTAGAACCAAAGGGCTTGGAAGAAACAATGAGAAATTCGCAAAAAGATCATATTCGTTGATCAAGGAACGATCTGGACCATTGATCGTCTAGAAGAGAATTTCGCAATTTCAGGAATCGGGAGTTAAGGGGTGAAGACTTCGCCAGAGTCCCGAAAGGTGGAAAGCCGGGATTTGGTTAGGACCGTTGATTGCTAGAGAGATCTGGACCGTGGGATCCAGGTTGCTGGACCCTCGTGGATTAGAAGTTTTGGGAAATGGTGGGGTGATGTCCGCGGATTCACCAAAACATGGGATCCTGACGCGTGTCTAGGAGTTGACCCCAGGTACCGAGTGAAGGGTCATGTGAATCAAAGAGCCGAGAAAACCTTAGCTTCGGTCTTTCAGGTTTTCGGATTTCGGGGATCGAAGAACCAGAGCTCCTTGCAACATGAATCTCGAAATCGTGAAACGTGAAGCGCCTTTTAGTTTGGATCGTGGTCACCGCCGGTGGTCGCGTGAGGAGAAGACGTGAGCTAGTATGATGAATACACATGAGTTGAATGCAGTGTGAATATTCATAATAGGAAGCCTGATATTAATACCAGTAAGGTATGAATGATACTAAACGTGCAAAGTAATGCACACGTATGATGTAAGAGTATAGTTATAGGCACGATATGGTTTTTCCCGATGAGCAAAATATAAAGCAAGTATTGCTTTTGCCAAGATTGAAGGAATACTATGGAGGCATAGCTGACTCCATTCTGGGGAGTCATGAAAGTTCTGTTCCAAATAATAGCCTAAGGGGAATGTATTCCATTTCCTCAGGAAGTGCCAATATAATTAGATGAAAGGGTAAATGAGCAAAGATGCTCTCTTGTCATAATAAGAGACAAATGATTACGCCTTTGAGCATCACATGAGAAGGATTGTGAATGAATCTGAATTGANAAAAAAAAAAAAAAGCCAAAATTAACTCAAGGCTGAGGTCATCACAAATAGTGATGGATATGCAACAAGGAAGTTGCATGCCGAAGGAGTTCTCGATGGAGGAACTGTTTAAGGACTTTGTCAAAAGGATAGAGTCACAACCCTAATAATTGTTGAAGGTTGGACAATGGGCTGCAAGGCCTGTCCATATATATAAGAATCCTGGATTACATTTTGAAAGAATCATGTAATTAATAGAAGACTAACAACTGAATATTGACCATTCTGATAACTGAATAGAAGTGTGTTGAATGAACATGTTCATGATTCATTATGAGCAAATAGTTGCTATTAAAGCATGTTGCAGTATCCCAAAAAGGGTTAGGGTGAGGCCTAACCAAGGATGCTAAAAAAAAGAGTAGTTGTGGAAACCGATATAGTTGGTAAGAGGCAAGTAAATCCCTTGAGTATGATTAAATGAATAAACGAGTACGTTTAACTGATGAGGCTTGGTTGAAGCTGTGATTAAGAAAAGGCAGTGAGACCTTAGAGATAAATTGACTAGGATGAAAAGCCCCAGGAATTGTAGAAAGAATTTGAAGAAGGGGAGAGCCCTCAATTCTTTCCTTGCCGTGCATTACATTTTCTATGGGATGAGAAAGCTAGTACATTGATGAACGAAAAGGTCTTGACACCCTAAGTAATAAGGATTGTATTGCCGAAGATACAATCGAAATTTGTTTGTGTTTCACTTATGGAAACATTTGAGGATGTTTATGAGTTTGAAAGTTATGATACATGCATTCGGTTTAATATTAAAACTAATGTTATTGTGGCTATGATGATGCATGCTATGTATAGAAATGAATTGGATCTATTGAGGAAGACAGTTGCCAACGATGAGAAACCTCAATCAAAGGATGACTATGAGAAGGTTCTTGTGGAACGATTATTGAAGGGACTTTAAAAGTCCTCATGGAGAACCACTGATGGGATAATATCAGAGAGAGAGTGCTAGCAGCCAAGAACCGGTATAAAGATATTCGTGCCTATGTGGCACAAGGTATGAAGGGATTTGGTAGGAACCCCTTCTGAAATATTTTATTATCTTAGTGTTATGCATAAACTTGAAAGGCAGTTGTATGCCTTGGATACCCAAGTAAGGTATGACTTAGGACAAAGAACCTGAATAATGGAGGTATGAACCTCTGGTAGTAAACACTATTTATAACCATTGGAAGAATTCATGAATTGATATGTCATGAATGCATTGACAATCAAGGAATGCGTAAAGGCATTCATGTGAAAATTTTGAGTTCATGTGTATTGATTTGGGATCGTGATCGGCCTATAGCAGGCAATATGGTCCTACTATAAGAATGAAAGAAAACAAATAAACCATATGAGGAAAAGTTTGGTTAACTTCCAACACCCCATGACCAAGAACCGGTCAGAAAGTGTGACGAACTTGAAAAACAATGCAAGAATGTATTGGGTATGAATGTGGCCATGGATATTGGCACAATTGTTAAAACCCTTTTTAAATGTTGAACTACGTTTTGAAAAGTTTGGTATGTTGAGATGAAACTAACAATTGTTTGGTTGTGTAAAGAATGAATTGCAGGAAGAAAAGGGGTCTTGGATATGGCAGTGTTGTAAGTCCATAAGGAAGACCGATTGCCTGCTGAGCCAAACTGTAAGGGATGGTATTTCCCTTTTTGAGAAAGTAATTTAATTGTTAAGTATGCACAATTATGAAATTGTTGTGACGATGTTGTAAAGGTGCAATAAAATGTATATGAATGGAAAAGATAACAAGTTGTTTGGCCAATTGAAGTGGAAAGTGAAGGAAGCAAAGAGGTCTTAGATATGGCTGCATTGTAAGCCCATAAGGAAGGCCAATTGATTGCTGAGCCAAACCGTTATGGGAAGGAAATTCCCATAATTATGAATCTGGTTCCTGTGCAGAACAAATATGAAAACAAGTTGCAAGATTGGAAAATCCGTGGGTGACAGATTTGCAATAAAATTCTGAAAGTTAAAATTTATAATGATGTCTCATGAGTTTTATATACCTGTGATATAGGTGGGAAGAAAAGACATGTCTAGAAAGGAATAGATGAAGGCTGTCAAAGCTGAAGATGATGAAAAAGGGATACTACTGAGCCATGAGAACCTCGTGATAAGTCATGATCGCCTGAAATAAATTATGTTTAGGTAACACAAGCTGGAGGGATGCCTCGACAGAGCAAGTCTGAGGGATGCCTCGACTGTAAGACTCGATAGAGTCTCTAAAATTTTCCTGTGCGAGAAAACCTTAGCAAGGCAAGATGGATTGCTCGAGGGACTGTATAACAGTGAAGGGGATGCCTGAGCCTGGGCCTGGAGGATGAGTGACCGCAAGGAAGAGGAGCTCTTATTAATTCTTGTAAACTATTGGGATCATGCACACAGTGGGTAGTTTCCCGTGCGGAAAAACCTTGGAAAGGAAAATGAAATCATGATAGCTCTTGTGAACTATTGAATTGGAATCATGCACCCAATGGGTATGTCAAGGAAAGTGATGAGAATGGATAACAAAACTACCATGTGGATACAGATCCACAAACTGCACAGATAAGTACTGTGCTAGAATATGAAATTTTTCCTTTTTGAATTTTGAACAACAGTAAGATGTTTTCACACAAAATTATGGTTAATATGCTTGTGTCCAAGAATTATTGAAGGTAGATGACGAAGACTCAGATCCTAAAAAAGGACCTGACCGAGGATGAAGGTCAAGACTTCTGAAGTGGCTGAATGAGAAAGGCATGATAGGTGTTTTTGAGAAAGAACACCGAGGATGGTGTTCCTTTAAGGGGGAGGGAATTGTAACACCCTGTTTCCTCCAATTTTTAATTAATCATAAAGTAGGCATTACCATGCTAATGCATGAGGAAAATGTAAATGTATTATTGTTTGAGTTGCCAATAACTGACTGTGGGGGTGAATCCTTGAAAGTACTAGCCATGATATCACTAGAGGAAGAATGTGAAAATTATAAGAGAGGGTTCATGTATCAAATAACCCCAAATATCCCTTGATAAGGATGACAAGCCTCCTTCGAATCCCAAGGAAAGAAAATCAGTCAATGAAGAAAGGACCAGTGGTTGAATCACCAACCACTCCCATGAATGGAAACATGGGCTGTCAGTCCGAAGTACCATAGGGACTTGCAGACTTGAGCTTCCTTCTGATAGAAGGAACCCGATAGGTCGGCAAAAACCTTCCCAAGTAAGAGGGACACACACACAGGAAAAGGAGGCACTAGACGAGGGCATAAGCTCACAAGGGAGAGGCACGTAGCTCTCCAATGAATCAAAAATAGAAGGCCGCGAGATTGATGCTGAAGAGCATCTGAGAAACCTCGCCGATGCCACAACCGAGTGAGAAAGCTTCGAGTTGCAGAAAACAGGACCCGAACAGAAGATGAAACAGAGAGTGAACCCTCGAGAACTGTGAGAATTCCTTGGTGATATCATGTCTTGGCACAGGGGTGGCTAGAGTGCTAAGAATGAATGCCTCTGAGCCTATGGTCGGGTGGAAGGATGAACACCCACAGTCATTTGGTTGGCGGCAACATGTAATAGATAAGTGATTTCCTACCCTGTGTAACTTAGCTGTGACTGTGTATGAATTGGTTATACTGTGCATGCTTTCAGGAATGTGAATGAATGCTTAATGGATATACTGTATCCCTTCTATTTCTGTTTGGTTGTATAATTAGGAAAGTAAGGAACTATATGGGTCGGTGACGGAGACGTCACCTCTGCCTCGGCAAAGCCTCTGCGCTGACCTCCTGGTCTTAACAGATCGTTCTAACTTCACCTTCGAGCCGAAGTGGCTCTTTTCGATTCCTCACTAGAATCTCTATTCAAAACCCTATTCACAGGTCCTTCCTTTTCCTCTGTCACAACTTATGTGCATACCTGATCTCTCCCCGACCGCAATTTCAGGTTTCGGGGTTTTGTGATTCCCATTGTTGAGAACCTCAGCCTTCTCGATCCCTCGATCTCCGATATCCCGAAATGCTGAAACGGCTTCAAAAACGGTTAGTCCCCGTGGCTACCTTTTGGTCCATGTGATCATTATTCCATATGATCGCAGTCTTAAGTCTTTCGCGATTTTGGGCTTTCGAATGCTGAAACGCATGGACCCTTTGTCCTCAGGATTCCCGATTCTTCGAATCCCTATTTCTCGAAATAGTTTCCCTTCCGAGATTTTCCTTCTAATACCTAGATTGTTGCCAGGCATCCCCTAGAGATGGATGGTCCTCGTCGCGTCGTGGTTTTCGGGAACTAAAATGCTTATGGGTTCTTTCCCTCGAAACTCCTGAAGTTCTGATTCCCGACCTCCTATATGCTGAAATGACGTCAGTCGGCCCCACACTGAAGCTTTCCACCTTATCAGGGTTTCAGAATTCACGGTTCTGAAATGTGTGTGCTTCCTGTCTTTAGGATTCGCGAAACGTCGAATCCTAAAATGCTGATGGCTTCCGATCTCCACCACATGTCCCAACCGATGGATAGTCCTCGATCATTCGTGATTTCATGAAGTCAAATGCCGATGTCCTCCTGTCCTCCTAAACCCCGGAAATCTGACATGCGAAATGCCGACAGGCTCTTGATCGTCGCCACCTGTCTCACCTGACGGATGATCCTAATTCAGTCTTGGGATTTCGCGACTTGYGATTCCCTGATGTCCCAGTTTCTCTGTCAACTTAAAACCCCGGTAGCCCAAATACCGACGGGTGCTTGATCTCTGCCACGTGTCCCAACAGATAGACAGTCCAGATCAAGATCGAGGTTTTCACTATGAAGTGACCCGATCTCTTGACCTCTAGACTTCCGATATCCAAAATTCTGAAGTACTGATATCCCGACGCTTTTCGGGACTTTCACTCTGCCTGCGAGAGTTTAACCCTCATGCAACTCCTGTTAGATCCTACGGCTGACGGGTAACTAGGTTAGGATCCAACGACTCACGACCTCATCAGCTTGAAACTCTGGAAACAGCTGTAACCTCCTTTCTTCTTTATCAAATCGGACGGCTGGCGGGATTTCGCTAATTCTCTATGAAGAATTTTGACCATTTGTCTCTTCCCTTCGATGACTTCCCAGGTTCAAATCCCTCCGAGGGTTTACACGACTTTGATTCTTTCAAGAAACTCCTACACGCATTCCTTGCGGCAACCCTCAATCACTTCGGTGTTGAACACCTTTGACTCCGCGCACTCCTTGCAGCGGCAGTCCTTCAATAGCTCCTCAGGTTTCAAACCGTGGATTCAAGCTTGGTCTGTGCACACATTGCACGAATCCTGTGCCTAACTATGCCTTTGAGGAAATGAGAACAAGAGCTAACTTATCTGAGCCTTCAGAGATAAGACCTATGAACCCTTTTGTCAATGCACTCCTTGCGGACAATTCAATTGCACTCCTTGTAGGAACCCTCGCTCAGATAGAGAAACAATTGAAACTCATTTCCTAACTCTTTCTCTCTCAGACTTCAAACATTTAACAAGAAATCATCCATACACAGCATAGAAAGCAAATGTATAACAGAAAGAGTAAAATTATGAACATACCATTCAGTATACACATACAAGAAACAAATACAACGCCATGAATCTGAATTAAGACTTCTTCTATTAACTCAAATCTCTGTACATGGGTGTTTTTCAAACACAGTTTCTCTGTTCTATCTTTGTATGCTCTTCTCTTGGAATTTTTCTTCACCACTATCCTACAATCATACAATGAGGGTGTCTATATCCATTTTCCCTCCGCTCCTAAAACTGTCTAATCAGAGAATTCAAAGCTACCTACTAACATAAATGCCTTCTTAGTCCTTCAGACGAGAGTAGGTCACTCAAGGTCTGATTACAATCTATAAGTACGCCTCTCCTTAACTGTTACATTTACGTTTGGCGCATCTATCTTCAAAAATTTTTAAACAATTTATCATGTGTCTAAAATGTATTAGCGCTTGCCCCATGCTCGCTTGATGTTGGCGATGCTCCTGCATCATACTCCCTCGCTTGAAAAATTTTCATGGGCTCCTTTCCATGAGCTCTCGCATGGTCTGTCCATGCTTCTGAATCTCTGCTTCATTCTCCCAGCTGGCATCTTCAATTGGATGTCCTTTCCACTTGATCAAGTATTCAAAGTATTGTTTTCTTCTGGTCTTCTTGCTAATTCTTTTGTCTAGTATGCTTTCCATCTGTGGCTTCTTTGCAACAGGCATCTGCTTTGTCCACTGGATCTCTGGTTGTTCATCACTTTTTCCTGCTTCCTCAGTTTTGTATGGGTGCAAATCTGAGACATTGAATATCGGAGAAATTCCAATCCCATCGGGTAATTCAATCTCATAAGCATTTGCCCCAAATTTCTTCAAGATCATACATGGTCCGATCTTCTTCATCTTCAGTTTGTTATATATACCCTTTGGGAACCTTTCCTTTCTCAGATGTGCCAGAATCAAATCACCAACCTCAAACTGGAGTTGTCTCCTGTGTTGATCTGATCTTAGCTTATACTCCTGGCTCGAGTTCTGTAAACGCTCCTTCACCTGGTTGTGAAGTTCTTTCATTGCCTCTGCGAAATCTTCTGCACTAGCGCTCCTAGTCGCAATCTGTTCTGAATCCCTCAGCTCAGAAATTCCTCTCGGCTGCATGCCATAAACAATTTGAAATGGACTTTGTCCTGTGCTTCTGTTAACTGAGTCATTATAAGCAAACTCTGCCTCTGGTAATATGTTGTCCCATTGGTTGTGGTGTTCTGTCACCAAGCTCCTCAACAAGTCTCCTAAACCCCTGTTTACCACTTCTATCTGTCCATCTATCTGAGGATGATAAGCCGAACTGAACGACAAGTTAGTTCCCAGCTTCTTCCATAAGGTCCTCCAGAAGTTTCCTACGAATTTAGTGTCTCGATCCGAAACTATGCTCCTTGGTAAGCCGTGAAGTTGAATGACTTCTTTGAAAAACAGATTTACAACGTGAGTTGCGTCACTAGTTTTTTGACATGGAATAAAGTGTGCCATTTTGGAAAATCTATCCACCACCACAAAGATTGAGTCAAACCCTCTTTGTGTTCTTGGCAACCCAAATATGAAATCCATGCTGACTGCATCCCACAGCCTCTTAGGTATTGGAAATGGTTGATAAAATCCTGCATTCTGTCTCTTTCCCTTCGAATGCTGGAAAATTCTACATCTGCCCATGAATCTCTTGACATCTGCTCGCATTCCCGGCCAAAAATATGACTCATTCAGTCTTGCGAATGTCTTGTTGTGACCAAAGTGCCCGGCCAATCCTCCACTGTGTTTCTCTTTCAGCAAATTCTCCCTCATGGAGAATTTTGGAATACAAAGTTGATTACCTTTAAACAACAATCCTTCCTGGATCGTGTATTTTGTCCATTGGCTTCTATCTCCGAGAATTGGATTCTCAGCTGCTTCATATGCCTCCTTAAAATCTGAATCATCTCTGTACATGTTCCTGAGATCATCAAAATCCAGTGTTTTAACTCTGAACTCCTGCAACAGCAAACATTTTCTGCTCAAAGCATCAACAACCTTGTTAGTAGTTCCAGAAATATGTTTAATTACAAAGGTAAAGTTCTGCATGTATTGAATCCATTTTACATGTCTTTGATTCAACTTTTCCTGTTGAGTCACAAACTGCAGTGCATGATTGTCACTGTATAAGACAAACTCCTTCGGAATCAAATAGTGTCTCCACTTCTTCAATGCTTGAATGATATCATAGAACTCCTTTTCATATGTGGAGTACTTCACCTTCGCTTCATTCAGCTTCTCGCTGAAGTATGCTATCGGCCTGTCTTCTTGACTCAAGACTGCCCCTATTGCAAATCCACTTGCATCGCATTTCACTTGAAATGTCTTTTGAAAATCAGGCAACACCAGAATTGGTTGTTCCGTGATTTTCCTCTTCAACAGATTAAAACTCTTCTCAGCCTCTTCTGTCCAGTGAAAAGATTTGTGTCTTTTCTTCACTATGTCCATCATTGGTGCACTAATTCCACTGAAATTCTTGATGAACTTTCGGTAGAAACTAGCCAATCCGTGAAAACTTCTCACCTCAAATATGCTCTTCGGTGATGGCCAATTCTTGATCACCTCCACCTTATCTGGATCCATCCTCAATTTATCTGCAGAAATAACAAAACCCAAATAGATGAGTTATGTCTTCATGAATGAGGACTTCTTCATGTTTATCAACAACTTCTCTTGCTGTAATATCTTCATCACTGTAGCTAAGTGTTTTAGATGCTCTGCCTCTGAAGATTAGTATATCATCCAGATACACAATGACAAATTTTCCGATGAATTCCTTCAGGACTTTGTTCATCAACCTCATGAAGGTACTTGGTGCATTTGTTAAACCAAACGGCATAATAAGCCATTCATACAGCCCTTCGTTAGTCTTGAAGGCTGTCTTCCATTCATCACCTTCTGTCATGCGAATCTGGTGATATCCACTTTTCAAATCAATCTTCGAAAAGAAATTTTCTCCACTTTAGCAATCCATCAGATCATCCATCCTTGGCAATGGAAATCTATACCTGATGGTTATCTTGTTGATTTCCCTTGAATTAGTGCACATCCTCCAACCTCCGTCTTTCTTTGGACTAATTACTTTCGGAACAACACATGGACTCAAGCTTTCTCTAACCAACCCTTTATCCAACAAATCCTGGACTTGTCTTTTGACCTCTTCATTCTCCTGCGGCGTTAATCTGTATGCTGCTTTGTTTGGTAAACTGGCTCTAGGTATGAGATCAATATGATGACTCACACTTCTGATTGGTGGCAACGAACGAGGTAGTTCGTCCACTACTATGTCAGCGAACTCTTCCAGCAGTTCCTGAACCTCTTCTGGTAAATCATCTATCCTTGTGTTGGTTAAAACAATTCTAGGCTTCCTGACCATAATGAATTGTGGATCCTCCTTCTTCTTGACCTCGGTAAGAAGTTCCTTCCCACTCATGAGAATTACAGTGTTAGTTACTTCAGTTTTCACTTCCTTATCTTTGATTGGAAGCAACATATGAGTTCTCCCATTCTTCTCTAGGGTGTATGTTTTCATCCTCCCATCATGAATCACATTTTTGTCATATTGCCATGGTCTACCCAGCAATAGATGACAAACATCCATGGGAATAACATCACAGAGTATCTTATCATTATATCCTCCTATCTTAAATTCAACTAAACATTGTTTAGTGACATTTACTTGATGTCCTTTTTGTAGCCATGAAACTCTATATGGACTTGGATGTTCAGTCGTCTCCAGCTCCAGCTTTTCTACCATCTCCGTTGAAACGAGATTATCTGTGCTACCACTGTCCACAATGACCTTGCATACCCTGTCCTTGGTTTTGCAAGCAGTCCAAAAAAGTCTGTTTCTTTGGACTGAACTCTCCACCTCCTTCTCTGGTGTTAAGAGAACTTTTCGCATCCTCTGCCTCAACATTTCACCTCTGTGCTTCAGCGATGTGAGTCTCTCCACTCTCTTTATTCTTGTCTGGACATTCATAATATTTATGTCCATTCTTTCCACATGTGAAGCACTTTATTACTCCACCTCTTCCTCTTCCTCTACCTCTAGTACGAGGAAAAATATTATTATCAGCATAATCTCCTCTTTGTTCGGTATGCTTCCCTCTCTGTTCATCATATTGCCCTCGCTGTGAGGTTCCACCTCTTTCAGTTCAGGTCTGAGGTTTCTTCCAGTCCTCCTTGGGTTTCTAATTTTTATCTTGGACAACTCATTTGCCTCTGGCTTGGCTTCTGCCTCGACCTCTCTGACCTTGTTTTCGGTTCAGCTTCTCTTCAGCTTTTAGAGCCATCTGATAAGCATCTTCCACCGTTCGGATGGTTGCCATGCTCATCTCATCCTGAATGTCGTATCTCAGGCCATTCATGTACCTGCCAACCTTTTCATCATCACTTTCCCGATGACCTGCCTTGATGTTCAGCCTGTAGAATTCTTCAGTATATTCATTCACTGTCATCAGCTTCTGTCTCAAATTTTGCATTCTTCGAAACAGAGTAATCTGGTAATCTCTGGGGATGAATTTTGCCTTCATCTTCGCGATCATCCTATCCCAACTCTTGACTTTAAGCTTGCCTTTGCAGCGTCTGTCATCTTGTAGTTCATCCCACCACAACGCTGCATGTCCTTTCAACCTTGTGAAGGCATGTCTGACCTTCTTGTCTTCCTTGACATCTTCATAGTCGAAATAAGTGTCCAGAGCTCTAATCCAATGTAGAAGCTCTTCAGCATCTAGGTTTCCCTCATAAACTGGGATGTCCATTTTTGCCCTGGCACCCATCCTTGCGACAGCTCTAATCAAGCATTCATTTGCGGCATCTTCCACTGAAACTTCTTCTTCTTCATGTTCAACTTCATTTTCACTTTCAGAATCACTAAGATCCCCAATACTGATTGTGCGTCTCTGTGCTGTCTCCATGTCCTCAAGTCTGGCGCGTAAATCATGCATTTCTCTTGCCATGGCTGGGTCAGGCATCTGCCTACCTCTTCTTCTTGGTATTTCCCTTTCCTTTGGCGGATCGGGTGTTTGCATGTCCCTTCTTCTTGGAGGCATGGTGAATTTTCCTTTTCCTTGCTACAGAAAGCAAAGAACCCTTTCTGTGCTCTGATACCAAACCTGACGCAGACGTCACCTCTGCCTCGGCAAAGCCTCTACGTTGACCTCTCGGTCTTAACGGATCATTCTAACTTCACCTTCGAGCCGAAGTGGCTCTTTTCGATTCCTCACTAGAATATCTGTTCAAAACCCTATTCACAGGTCCTTCCTTTTCCTCTGTCACAACTTTTGCGCATAACTGATCTCTCCCCGACCAAAATCTTGGGTTTCAGGGTTTCGCGATTCCCATTGTCGAGAACCTCAACCTTCTCGATCCCCCGATCTTCGATATCCCGAAATGCTGAAACGACTTCAACAGCAGTTAGTCCCCGTGGCTACCTTTTGGTCGATGTGACCACTATTCCATATGATCGCAGTCCTAAGTCTTTCGCAATTTCAAGCTTTCGAATGTCGAAACGCATGGACCCTTTGTCCTCAGGATTCTCGATTCTCCGAATCCCAATTTCTCGAANTGGTTCTCGACAATGGGAATCGCGAAACCCTGAAACCCAAGATTTTGGTCGATGTGACCACTATTCCATATGATCGCAGTCCTAAGTCTTTCGCGATTTCAAGCTTTCGAATGTCGAAACGCATGGACCCTTTGTCCTCAGGATTCTCGATTCTCCGAATCCCAATTTCTCGAAATAGTTTCCCTTTCGGGATTTTCCTTCGAAGACCTAGATTGTTGCCACACGTCCCCTAGAGATGGATGGTCCTCGTCGCTTTGCAGTTTTTAGGAACTAAAATGCTTATGGGTTCTTTCCCTCAGAACTCCTGAAGTTCCGATTCCCGACCTCCTATATGCTGAAATGACGTCAACTGGCCCCACACCAGAGCTTTCCACCTTATCAGGGTTTCAGACTTCACGGTTCCGAAATGTGTGTGCTTCCTGTCTTCAGGATTCGCAAAACGCTGAATCCCGAAATGCCGATGGCTTCCAATCTCCACCACGTGTCCCAACTGATGGACGGTCCTCTATCATTCACGATTTCGCGAAGTCAAATGACGATGTCCTCCTGTCCTCCTGAACCCCGAAAATCTGACATGCGAAATGCCGATGGGCTCTTGATCGTCGCCACCTGTCTCACCTAACGGACGATCCTGATTCAGTCTCGGGATTTCATGACTTGCGATTCCCCGATGTCATAGTTTCTCTGTCAACTTAAAACCCCGATAGCCGAAATACCGACGGGCGCTTGATCTTCGCCACGTGTCCCAATAGATGGATGACCCAGATCAAGATCAGGGTTTTCACTATGAAGTGACCCGATCTCCTAACCTCTAGACTTCCGATATCCCGAATTCTGAAGTACCGATATCCCGATGCTTTTCAGGACTTTCACTCTGCCTGCGAGAGTTTAACCCTCGTGCAACTCCTGTCAGATCCTACAGCTGACGGGTAACTAGGTGAGGATCCAACGACTCACAACCTTCTGAGCTTGAAACTCTGGAAACAACCATAACCTCCTTACTTCTTTATCAAATCGGACGGCTGGCGGGATTTCGCTAATTCTCTACGAAGAATTTTGACCATTCGTCTCTTCCTTTCGACGACTTCGCAGGTTCGAATCCCTCTGAGGGTTTCCATGACTTCGAGTCTTTCAAGAAAATCCTACACACATTCCTTGCGGCAACCCTCAATCACTTCGGTGTTGAACACCTTTGACTCCGCGCACTCCTTGCAGCAGCAGTCCTTCAATAGCTCCTCAGGTTTCAAACCGTGGATTCAAGCTTAGTCTGTGCACACATTGCATGACTCCTGTGCCTAACTGCACCTTTGAGGAAATGAGAACAAGAGCTAACTTATCTAAGCCTTCAGAGATAAGACCTCTGAACCCTTTTGTCAATGCACTCCTTGCGGACAATTCAACTGCACTCCTTGCAGGAACCCTCGCTCAGATAGAGAAACAATTGAAACTCATTTCCTAACTCTTTCTCTCTCAAACTTCAAACATTTAACAAGAAATCATCCATACATAGAATATAAAGCAAATGTATAACAGAAAGAGTAAAATTATGAACATACCATTCAGTATACACATACAAGAAACAAATACAATGCCATGAATCTAAATTAAGACTTCTTCTATTAACTCAAATATCTGTACATGGGTGTTTTTCAAACACAGTTTCTCTATTCCAGCTCTTTATGCTCTTCTCTTGGAATTGTTCTTCACCACTATACTACAATCATACAATGAGGGTGTCTATATTCATTTTCCCTCCGCTCCTAAAACTGTCTAATCATAGAATTCAAAGCTACCTACTAACATAAATGCCTTCTTAGTCCTTCAGACAAGAGTGGGTCGCTCAAGGTCTGATTACAATCTATAAGTACGCCTCTCCTTAACTTTTACATTTATGTTTGGCGCATCTATCTTCAAAAGTTTTTAAACAATTTATCATGTGTCTAAAATGTATTGGCACTTGCCCCACGCTCGCTTGATGTTGGCAATGCTCCTGCGTCAGTCGGACATGACTTGTTCTCATAAATTCTAGAGTTCTGTAGCATCTTAAGCTAGAGCCACGAATTGTGAGCTCATCGACCTTAGGTGTAGCCGCATGTACGATGGTTTACTCACCTAGTCGTTCTGAGTCCCTTGGAGGACGGAGTTTGTTAAGCTCATGAGAGGTAGTGCCAATATGCACAGGCCCTCTGCGATCAAATAGAACCCCATAACCCCTTGATGAATAGTTGTACTGAAGACTCTTCTAAGAGTCAAGTCCAGGAGACAGAGCACAAAGCTCTCAAGTCTTTCATAGCTGACGAAGCTTAGAAAGGATAATGAGTTTCAAATATCGAAGGAGAGTACCCTTTCATTCGTTAGATGAATGAACGATATCCTTTCAGGGGATCTGAGGTCTGTCACGACCGTTAGATTGGAGGAAGGAATGTAGGTGTTAATGCCTCGACCCCTTTCAGCCTTCGCAAGTAACGAAGGAATCAGGACCGTAGATCCAAGGATCTGACGGATCCCTATTGACCGTCAATCTTAGCCTTTGTATAGGCAGGAGAGTAGCATTTCACTGACTCATGACTTGGAGTGGTCAAGGGTAGGACCGCATGAACTCACAATTCGTGAGATCGTGACGTGATCGTGACCATTGGATCCAGGCCACGGGAGAACCATGGGATAAGAACTTTCGTGGTTATCGCCTATCGGGGGTTCGAAACTTGAGAGAGTTTCTTTTCAACTATAGAAGTCGCGAAGTGCCGAGCACCGAGGGCTCATGCGAACACGTGGCACCTTTGTTAGGTGGGGACCGTGTGGTTGATAGGTGATGGACACATGTCGCTTGGGAAAGAGTCAATACATTGTTGACTTATCATATCATTCGCGAAGGAGGAGCACAAGGGCTCAACACCTCAACTAGCGAAGTTGCAAGTGGCGCTAGTGTTTGGCCTAGCCTACGGTTACATGTAGCAGGCGCTAGTGAGGAAGGAGACATACCCATATCGCATCTCGGGTATCGGCATTTGGAGAAAGAGGAGTCGAGAGCCTTGACTCCCAACTCACGAGCTGCGAAAGGTGCTTGCGCTAAGGCTAGGTTGTGGTCACTTGGAGGAGGATAAGGGAAGGGATGGTCTGCGCTAGGCCCCATAGAAGTCTCGGGGATTCTGTCCCTCGAAGAAAAAGACGAAAAATTCATTATGCCATACTGGGTGTGTTACAAAATGTGGGACATGGCATACTCCCCCCCTTCAAGGATTTTAGTCCCGAAGTTATTTTGATTAAATGTTACTTATAGAATTTTAGTTTTCTCACCATATACCATCCAAGGATATATGGGCAAAAGAAAGATGCCCCCTTTTCTATTTCCTTCCCTCCTTATATAGAATCCCATAACTCCATCCCTAGGATCCGCTTGATTTATTTATTATATTTTTAGGGTTTTTCGTAGATTTCCATTACTTATTTTACCATTACCCCAATTATTCATTTTAAAGTATTTATTATAATTATTACTTATGTATTGATTCATTTAATAATAATAAGATGGGGATGATCTACGCCGAATAACTATTATTATTATTTAATAATAATACCAGGATGAGCCATTTTTAGGATAATGATTATACTTCCTTATTATTACTATTTAATGTAATAACAATACTAATTTAAATGTGGGACATGGCATACTCCCCCTCTTCAAAGATTTTTCGTCCCGAAGTTACTTTGATTAAATGTTACTTATAGAATTTTAGTTTTCTCACCATATCCTCCACAACACCCTTTGTTAGCTCTTGTATCTTCCACAACACCCTCTGTTGAACTAGTATAGAGACACCCAAGTGACTACAATAGGCATTGAAATTCCACATCACAACACCAGGGAAGCGCGAGTACTCTCTAGCTATCCCTCCCGACTTTCAGAACCGTGGTTAAAGCTTAACAGTCTATCTAGAGCCCCAAGGATTGAGATCTCATATGCCCAAATAGGCATTTGGATCGGTACTTATGTACACCAAGAATATCAAAGGTTGACCTAATCTCCCTCCTAAACAACTAGGTATATCCCCAGGCATCGAAGTCCAATTCCACAACACCACCAACGAACAACACTCTAGCCATTTTCTAGGACTTCGACATTACATATTCAATACAAGGCATAAGTAGTATATTGAGTTGTCCCCAACCCATAATATTTACTTGTAATATTCTTCTTTGTGGTTATGGTCTCCCACGAGATCATCAAATAAACCAACCCTCTCGGCCCATTGGTGGATAACTTGACAATCACCACCTCACAACATGAAACCAATGCATTAGTCATAATATAACATTTCAAAGAAAGAATCCACATGCTAAATCTCGCATGTCATCATGAGAATACAACATCATTGTCATCACCCCATGCACGCATGTCAATATAAAACAACTTTTCATAAAATAATTCCATGCAATTACATCATGTCATCCTATCATGAGATATTATCCTAAGATCATAACCTCAACATATTTTTATCAAATGTATAACATAATAAAAATGAATCATATGTTATCCTAACATCATAGCATAACATCATGAATATAATAATAATCTCAACACATCTTTATCAAAGACACAACCTTTTATCAACATAATTAAATGGAGCCACATAACATCATATGTAACTACCATAGACTCTTAAGATAACATAACATCATGAACATAATAACCATCTCAACACATATCACATGTAGAGAAATAATGACATCATGAATGTTCTTATCATGATTCATCAAAAGAATAAAATTTATTCACTTGCATAAATAAATAGTGAATAATAACTTTTATATCTAATGCAAGACATATCATCAAAACATCCATCCTACATAGGTATACTTAGTTAAGTTTGTCAGCCCAAGCTAACTCTAAAGGTCACCAGTACCATTTGATCATCCAAATACTAATTGTTTCCTGATTATCATTTCCTCTTCCTTCAACAAGAGGGTTGACAATTTATAAGATATGTATAGTCACCTTATCAATGTGCTAAAGTTTTCATATATTTGAATTTCATGTAAACCCACGCCATTTATAGCCATAATATCTACTCATTGGCATACAAGATTCTTACTCTTCAAGCTAGTTTTTTGCACATCAATCTCTAAGACTTCAACTTATCACACCATATATTTTCCTTGCATTATAAGTTCTATAAACTGAAAAGTACTTTGTCATACCTAATCAGATGCAAGTGCATATTTTGACACCTTAAAATAATACAAGCCATGTCCCTTTATCATCATTCATTCAAGCTCTCTTCATACCCTTTTCAAGATGTGATGTCCTTGGAGAAAGACAATGACACACACACACACATAATTACATTTAATAATGCATGCACAATAACATACATAACCATAACACCACCATTATATACTTCACAACATAATAACATAATCACAAAGGAAAAAGTACTTATCTTTTAAAGTTCACCGATTGGATGTAACCTCAAATGTTCGTCCAAAAAAATTCCAACCCATAGTATATCATTCCCTATTAGCCTATGCAACCCGAGGAAGTGTACCCCCTTCTCTATATTATGGAAAGGAGGGAAACGAATCCCAGAGCAATCTGATTGGCTTGTATTCAGAGTATTTGACTAGTGAGTGTAATAAGCATCGATTGGTCTTCCTTATCGATCCTTCCAATATAATGAGTGTTTATTCATTGCCTATCCTCTAAGGTGAGAACTGTAAAAGATCTCGTCTGAGAGTGACGGTTAGAGCTCCTTCAAGATTTCTCACCTGAGTGTCCAACTCCTTTTCTCGTTCATAACCCAATGGATTCATTGTTAAATTCCATCTCCTTTTCTCGTTCGTAGCTTGATGGATTCATTGTTAAATTACAACTCCTTTTCTTGTTCATAACCTGATGGATTAATTGTTAAATTCCTATTTCAATTCATTGTTTTAAGAGAAAACAACTAGTATCTTGACGACAACCTGACACTCATAGTACTAAGAATTGCAACGTGTGGCTACAAAAATGCAACCAAATGTTCAAAAATGAAAACCCACATTAGAGTTTTAGAATATGCTTGCATGGGGGTCAAAATAAGCAGTAGATCCATTTACACGACACTAGACATGTGAATGGAGCCCAAACCAAGCACATAAATAGAAATAAAAGTTTCTTTCACCACCAACGATGAAATCTCATCAACAAGACTAACATAAGATTCTTGGCCCAACTTAGTTATTGTGCCCTTTTTCTCTTTTGATCTAGGGTTTCCACTTTTCTTCAATTATTCACACACCATGAGATCCGATACCAGTACATCAACCGAATATGTTATATTCTTCCAATTGAATAGATATGATCACAAGCAACCAAATACCATGGGTGTAGAGTCACAATAGCTTGGGAATTTGAGTGACCAAATTGATCTCTTGAGGTGGGGGATACTGCCAATACTAAGATTGATTTGATACCATCTGGTGTGTATCAAGGGGTGAGACCAAGAAATACAAATAAAAATATATGAACATGTCCTAACACAATTTTGGACCACTAGTATAGCAAATCACCTATGCATTATTATTTCATCTTGAACTGTAATGATCTTCACCTAATTATTTATTTAAAGTTCCATAATTCGTACACTTGTAGTGATAATGGTTCGATCGAAATGGTGACCGAGTGTCTCTTAATATGTTTCCCAACATGCGAAACCCATCGCCTACCAATAATAATCTTTAAATAAAATCTGCGAACTAGTAACTAGTAACGTCTGAAGTAATATTGTTGCACATGCAATGTAATTTCACATCTTTGTGTGGTAATACAATTTTTTTTTGTAACCTGTGGAAGTCCTTGGATGTATCCTAAGCACTCTTTGAAACCATAATTTATATAGTCTTTGAAGAATCCAATTTTAGGGTTTATTTTGGACAATTGAAATGGATGATCTACACATTTCCGTATACAAATGAGCAATCCCATAAAAGAATTGTAAGATCTACCAAGATCTGAAAATTTCCAAATAGATCCAACATCTACCAAGAAGAATGAATATCCAAATACCCGAGTTTTGTTAAAAATTTAATTGAGGAGGCCCATAGTCCGTAAGGGTTGGAACCTCGCTCTGATACTATATGTAATGGCCCAATTTACCAAATAATTATACATGCAAAAATTTAGCCATGTAATAGCCATATTTACTAAAGGAAATACAAAATTACCATAAAATAGTCTAAACAACCATTCAATCTTAATTGTTATTCTTATTGAGAGAATCAACGAGAGGTAAGAAACTTAACTATGGTGAAGAACCCACCTTACATGTAACCTTGTGACTTGATAAATGTAGCTATACCTTTGATCATTGACGTGAAAACCACAACAAAAGGTGGGGGACGACTCTCCACCCAACCATAGACCTTGTTACTTTAATATTCAGTAGCAGGTCACCCCCAAGCCCTCAATCAACGACTCAACCATCAATTCTTTAGCCTTGTTCTCTCTATAGACCATCCAAAGAGAGATGGGAAAAAGAGAAATGCCCCCTTTTCTCTTTCTTTCTCTCCTTATATAGAATCTTAGAACTCCACCCCTAGGATCCACTTGAATTATTTATTATTTTTTTAGGGTTTTTCATAGGTTGCCATTACTTATTTTACCATTACCCCAATTATTCATTTTTAATTATTGATTATACTTTAATATTATTATTAATTATGTATTTGTTCATTTAATAATAATAAGATGAGGGTGATCCTGTTCGAATAATAATTATTATTATTTAATAATTATGTTGGGATATCCCTTTTTAGGATTATGATTATTTAATATAATAATGATACTAATTTAAATGTGGGTCATGACAATGGTTGAGACAAAGGTGTACTCTAAATCCATATCTTGTAAGGTTACAAGTGGTATTTTTCCGTAGGATTCAACTCTGTATGTTTCCAATGTCTAACATAATTGCCAATTATGTTTTGGTAGACTTTGATGGAATATGCATCATCTATACAAACTAGGAAAATGAATGATTGGTTCCTTCTATCAAATGAAAATACATGTTGTAGTTCCTTTGTCCTAATAGAGTGTAAAACCTAGTCCCATGTGTTGTGTAAACATCGTGTTGAATATATTTATCAATATCCTCAATTCCAATATTCTAAAATAACTAGTAGTTCAGACATATGCGAACTTAGAAGGGTTAACCTTTGTAACATCCCGCTCTGGCGCACTGAGAAAAATTATTCTTTGAGGACACTTTCTCGCAAGTGATCTGGAATTTTATGATGTTAAACCACTTATACTTGATTATGATGCGATTGACAGACGACATGATGTTTTACTATTTGATGTAGACAGGTGATATTGACTCAGTTTTATTGAGTGTGCAGGGTTTTTGACCTTGAGGATGCAGAGGCATCGGTGGAACACCTTGGACTCCGGATTGAGTCAGGGAGTGTGATATTTGGGTTGATTTGTTTACTGTGATATTTCATTGATTTGATGATTTGACGTTGACATGTTTTGATACAATTGTCGATGATGCAGGCTGACGATAGCTTGCCGACCAGACTCACATATGGAGTAAAGGGGCCACACACGATTTCCAGAGAGGTTGAGGGAGAGGGGTGGACAGCAGCCCTGCCACCGCCTACTAGCACTCCCGCCGTGGCTCAAACTGTAGGTTAACGATTACCTAGTTCGAGAGGATCCACGATGCTGTGAGGGCAGATTGCGACAGTCGCTCACGATGATTCTAAGGGGCGCGCAATAAGGCAGGGGCCTTATTCCTTAGAACCCTTAGTCTCCCACAAGTTCACCTGGCGGAGTGTTGACTCCAGGGGTTATAGATGTCTACCAATCAGTCCAGTTGGCGAGTGGCACCCTTGGAGCACGTGGTGCATCCT
>JASDQU010737963.1:342480-353722 GCA_032191745.1 Picea mariana
CCTGTTGTTAAAATGACTTCAATTAGAACTATTTTAAGTCTTGTGGCAGTAGAAGATTTGCATCTTGAACAGTTAGATGTAAAAACAACTTTTCTCCATGGGGATTTGGAGGAAGAGATTTATATGCAGCAGCCATAGGGGTATGAGGTCAAAGGGAAGGAGAATTTGGTATGCAAGTTGAAGAAGAGCTTATATGGCCTAAAGCAAGCTCCAAGGCAGTGGTATCTAAAGTTTGACAGGTTTATGACAGAACAGGGTTATAGTAGATGTCATTCTGATCACTATGTTTATTTTAAAAAGCTAGAAAATGGAAGCTTTATTATCTTGCTATTGTATGTAGATGACATGCTTGTTACAGGGTCTAATATGTAGGATATAAATGTGCTCAAGAAGAAATTATCCAATTCATTTGCGATGAAGGATTTGGGTGCTGCAAAGAAAATCCTTGGTATGAGAATAACAAGAGACAGGAAAAATGGCAAACTGACATTGTCTCAGGGTGACTACATAGAGAAGGTGTTGGAGAGGTTTAGAATGCAGAATGCAAAACCAGCTAGTACACCTTTGGCCAACCATTTCAAATTAACTAAGGAAATGTATCCCAAGACATAGGAGGAGATAGAATACATGTCCATGGTCCCTTATTTATCAGCAGTTGGCAGCTTGATGTATGCAATTGTTTGCACAAGACCAGATATTGCACATGCAGTGGGAGTTGTGAGCAGGTATATGAAAAATTCAGGTAAAGAACATTGGGAGGCAGTAAAGTGGATTCTCAGGTATTTGAGAGGTACTATTACTCATGCATTATGTTTTGGAGGTTCAGACACTTTTCTACAAGGATATGTTGATTCAGATATGGCAAGTGATAAAGATAGCAGGAGGAGTACCACAGGGTATGTTTTTACTATAGGTGGAACAACAGTAATTTGGATTTCGAAACTGCAAAAGGTTGTTGCACTTTCAACAACAGAGGCAGAGTATGTTGCTGCTACAGAGGCTAGTAAAGAGATGATTTGGTTACAGAGGTTTATGGAGGAATTGAGAAAGAAGCAAGAGAATAGCAGGTTGTACTGTGACAGTGAGAGTGCCATTCATATTGCAAAGAACTCAGCCTTCCATTCAAAGACTAAGCATATACAGTTGAGGTACCACTTCATACGATCAGCCTTGGAAGATGGACATTTGAAGTTGGAAAAGATACACACTAGCCAAAATCCTGCAGACATGTTAACAAAGGGAGTAACCAAGGATAAATTGAGTTCCTGCTCAGTTTCAGTTGGTCTTCAAGAATGAAGATGAAGATGAGAAATTTTCCAGGTCCAAGAAGGTTCAGAGTCTAGCATATACAACAGTGGTGGAGTTGTTGAGATCAGTCTCCAAGTGGGAGATTGTTGTTTGTGGAGCCTGATTATCTTCCTGATTCAGAGGTATTTTACTTTCAGCCGTGTTTATACCCCATGAAGTATGTACACTCTTCTACGTGGAGGAGTGCAGAGGGGGGTACCCCCTCTGCGGGGTCCAGGGGGGCTATCCCCCAGCTGCAGGCAAGCGGGCCTCCAGTGGGGGTTCGGGGGTGAAGCCCCCGAAGCAAAAATTGCCTTGTAAATGTATATTGTAATTTCATTGTAAATCTGGACCGTTCATTATAAGGTCGCAGATCTAACAGTAGAAATTATGTTAGGGTTTTTTCCCTAGAAGGTAACCCTCTTTGATGAGGGAAATGTATTGTGGCTATGGTTGATGGCAAATATTGTATTATGAGATAGGAGATTGTGAGAGAAAGAAGAGGAAGTTACAACGGGTTTGTTGTAGGTTGTATCCCTTCATATGCTGGATAATAATAAAGGAAGGGATAATAATAATAAAGGAAGGACCTGGTAATTTCTCTGGTGGATGTGGCCCACACTGGGTGAACCACGTAAATCTGTGTCTCTATTGTATTGTGTATCTTCTATGTTTTGTTTTCGCATTTGTTTTATTTTATTGCTCCACGGTCATGTTTTTCCAACACAAACATCATATGCCAAAGACCTCAAATATGTTCCATAACCTTCAATATATAAGCCTCAAAATATATAAAATAACATACCTTTTCATTATGTAAAACCTTGTACATCAGATCTCAGAGCACCAAACCTTCCTCAAGCTTCAACTTCAAGACAATAGCTCCATCATCAAAATTTTCTTTAGCCTCGCGGGACTAGACTAGAAAAAAAGTGGTGCCTTGCTTGATGAGTGTTGTGCAACCCACAGGGGCCTCACGGGACACCCTATACCTGACCCACAAGGATCTTCTCAATTAGGGTTACCATAAATCCTTCTCCAATTTGTGGCTCTGAGACTTCCTTCTTTGCACTTCCTCAAACAATTGGCTTAAGTTGATGGACAATTGGTATGGATTTTTGGTTTTCATTGATGTCAAACATTGTAGAGTGATATTGTAGATTGATGTCAACCCTTAGTGATTGAAGTCAACCCTTGGAGAAAGTCCAGTAGCGAATTTCGGTAGCACAAAGGTTTGGGTAATGGACCCAAGGTTGTTTCATGTATAATGGTATGCGTTTTAATATATTTGAAGGTAATACTATTCTAGATGGATAGTACATGTCATTCCATTTCTGGTGGCATGTGTAACGTCACATAACTCCTCACGGTTAGAGAGTTATGGCCATGAGAAGTTGGAGAACCCAGGTTTGGGTAATGGACCCAAGTTTGTTTGATGGATAATGGTATGAATTTTGATATATTTGTAGACAAGACTATTCTATATGGATAGTACATGTCATGCCATTTTTAGTGGTATGTTTAACGTCACATAACTCCTCACAGTTAGAGAGTTATGGCCATGTGAAATTGGAGAACCCTCATGAGTCATCTAGAAGCCCCAAAAGGTCAAAGTAGTAAAAGTGGTTTAAGAGATTCTAGAAGGTAAATAATAAAGTGAAGTGATGAGTGTACTATAAGTCAAAGTGAATACAAAAGAAATTATTTAAATAATAAAGTTAATGGATAAATTACTAAATGGACAAGTGGTTAGAAGTGGGTTAACCCTAAAATAAGGAAAGTGGGTTAAGATGGTTAAAAGGTAACCCCTTGACAAAGCTACATGAAAGTATAATTAAGAGGCAATGATCTCTCATTTTAATCACACTTGAGCATATTGAATATCTACAGGTGACTGAGGTAACTAAAGGATATCTAAGCCGAATTTCAGAGGGAAGGTGAACTAAAGAAGGCCAAAATTCAAGGGAGGATAAATTCTTTTAATGATGCTTTTTAAGGTATGTCATTTACAGGTTATCTCACCATTTTTGCCATAACTTTTTTTCTAACATGATTCAGTCCACAAAATTGGGAGGCCATTGAGGAAACATATCCAAGTAGTTGTGGTACAAATTTAAGCTTGTGGGTCATTTTATTTTTGGAGTTACACTCCGTGCAAAATAAGGTTTGTGGCTAGTCTTAAAACTATTCTAAAACAGGTGTTTCGGGTAAAAACGTTATAACTTCTTCATAACAGATCCAAATTCAGTAAGAACAAATGTGTTGGTTAGAGTAAAGTCTGTAGTATTCTTTGTACGATTTTCAGATCCATACAACAAATATTCCATGTGGGGCACGCTCTACAAGTTCGCTCTCTATAATAAGTCATAATTCAACAAGGTATGCCAATTTTGCTATAACTCCTTTTCTGAGAGGTTACAAGTAGTGACACCTAGAGGAATTGCATAAAACACACTGAAGAACATTGTGTACTATTTTCATATCTTTATTCATTACAGGTACATAGTTATAATTATTTCAAGTTAGGGTTATTGACTAATCCAAAACTAGTCATGTGAGACTAAAGTAAAGTTTGATGAAAATGCTAGTCTCTTGTTGCTAAAGTTAAGGAAGGTTTGAAGGTATGTGATCATATACACCAGGTCTATTACAGAGTTACAAATTAGATTTGGATGATGAAATTGATGAAGGCTTTTGGTTGAGGTACATGTTCGGTACATGGTTGAGACAAGTAGTTGATGAGTTGGCACATACATGAGGTGTATAGTTGATGATGTTGGTACATCTTGATGAGTCATAGTTGATGAGTAGTTGATGCATGATTGGTACATACTTGATACATGGTTGGAGGCACTTTTTAGTAGTATTGTTTACACATGGTTTATGGATGATGTAGCATACTTGTCTTGGTATATTATTAGAAGCACATATTGGTCTTGGTGATGATTATGAGTTGTTGTGTTATGCTTGGTTGATGCACATCTTTGAGAGTTGTCTTGGTGATTGATCTTGGTGAGTTGATCTGATTTGGTTGATAAGATTGATGAGACAGGTTGTTGTGATAGGTTGTTTGGACAAGTTTTTGTGACAGGTTATTCATACCGGTTTGGTGCATGGTTGATGCACTTGTTCATGGTACAGGTTGGTGCATGGTTGATGCACTTGTTTATGGTATAGGTTGATTACATGTTGTTTGGTATAGGTTGGTGCATGGTTGATGCACTTTTTTATGGTATAGTTTGATTACAGGTTGAGGTACAAGTTGATGCATAGTTGATTCATGGTTCAGGTTATTGGTACATGTTGTTTGGTGTAGGTTGATTGGTACAGGTTTATAGCAGTATATCTCACAGTGATAGTGTGACAGTGGTTCCATCACTCTACTTATACGTCAGGGTGGTTGGACGGATCAAGGACAAGTGGTTATAGCCACCTTCCGGTTGTAGCTGGAGAACATAGGGGGTTGTAGCCTCCTTTTGGTTGTAGCCATAGAATTGGGGAGTTGGAGCTTCCCTTAGGTTCTAGCCTGAGAAACTAGGGGGTTGGAGTCTCCTTCCAGTTGCAGCTGGAAAACAAAGGAAGTTGGTGCTTGCAATGAATGTAATTCTTAAAGATATATAAGAAAAAACATTATGTGGTTTTCTCCCACTTTGGGTTTCGACGTAAAACATTGGTGTACTGTGTATGTGTGTGATTGCTCATTTGTTCATTGTTTATTTACTCTGCAACTATTGGATGATAATGCTACATTGATATAACACTTGCATTTTATGGTGAAAAAAGATTAAATTGCTCTATTATTGATTCACCCCCCCTCCTAGTAATCCAACAATTGGAATCGGAGATGGTTCCAACAATGGCTCTATTATTGATTCACCTCGTCTCTGTAAGCCTTTAATCTGACATGCTTAGCTTGAAAGGTGCTATTTACCTATTGTATGATGAGGTTTGCATCTCCCAATACCTTCAAACCTTTTATCCCCATCTCTTTGGTTGAATTTAATCCCAACAGCAGAGCCTCATACTCTGCTATGTTGTTGGTAGTTCTGAAGTCGATCTTGAAAGACAAAGATATGGTCTCCTTTGAAGGAGAGATCAGAACTACTCCAGCACCAGCTGAATCCTTAGTGCTGGCCCCATCAAAGTACATAGTCCAGACTGAAATGTCTTCACTTTCAGACTGTTGTTCAATAGGCTTCACTAGCTGCATAGGAGTTGATTGACCATCATCAATCTGAAGGATGCATGAACCAAAATCTGTATCCACCGCATAGATAGGATGATTGACGAAATTCTTTCCATCGCTGATGATGTAAGCAAGTTGATTTTCCCTGTAAAGTCTTTTCATCTCACCCCCAAACACCGGAATCATAGCATATAACAGATCCATATGCAATGTACCTCCTAATATTTTTCCCCATGAACGAGACAAAAGAAGCCCAAACTTAGGTGGAATATCAGTAACCACCACGTCCATAACCATGCTTCTCATGGGCAGTTGAGCAAGGTTTATGACAAGGTCTTTGATGAGGCCTAGACATTTGACTTTCCTAGAATCAAAGGAGAATAGGTCTTGATATGGTTTGGTCACCTCCAGACCAAGCTCATCCATCACCGCTTTTGACATAAGATTATGTGACACCCCCGAGTCAAGCAAACAATTGTGAAGGAGTTTGTCATGGACATTTAAGGATATGTAAAATGGTGGACAAGAATCGTCTCGGTCCTCTATCATAGGCCCTGTGGTCACTTTAGGATTATCATCTTGTAGGTTAACAAAATCATCCGATGGAGAGGTCTTAGGATCAAGAGACTTTAGGATGGCTGCTCTAAAGATTTCATTCTTCATGAGTTCAGTTAAAGGCATCGGTATCTTAACTTTTTGAATTTCTGATTCAAAATTGAAAGAGAAAGATGATCTGTCTGAAACCTTTACCTCATTGGAAGGAGCTTTGAGGCTTACCTGCTCCTTGACTGGGGGCTGAGTTTGTTTCTTCTGCTGTTTTGCTGGAGGGGGAATCTGTTTTTCAGGAGCGGGAAGCTGTTTGGCAGTAACCTCTTTATTTTTCACAGGAGCAGTGTCTTCCTTGTTCTTCACAGGAGCAACAATGGGTGTTTTTGGACCAGCATTCTTGGATCTTAAGTTGTAGCCTTTCTGATCATCCGTCAAGTAGACATCTCCTTCCACACTTGCTTCCTGAATTTGGTGATCCATCAAGGCCTCTTCATATTCTACCTGTGTTAAAAATGAAGGATCATTTTCATCACCAAAACAATTTATTTCATCCGCATCTCCGATTTCATCAGGAGGTGGCTGTTGCTCTTCATCTAACACTGCATTTTGAAAAGGTGGTCTGACCCTCTGATCATCAACTGGATTTCTATCTCTTTGAAGTATCTGAACTTGTGGATTATTCCTTCTGTAGGGAAAAGTATTTGGATTTCTTGGGGAAAAAGTATTTGGCTCTTTTGCCTTTGCTGGATGCTGATTTTGGACTTTCAATTTGGACATTTTGGATGTCAGAATATCCAACATCTTAGCCATCTTTTCCATCTTACTGTTAGAAGAAGAAGAGGACTCAACAACAGATTTCTTCCTCTCAGCCCTTCCTTTAAGCTTCTGCGATGCTGTAATGTTAGACTCAACCTCGAGGGCGACATCTTGCATTAAAGCAAGCGTGGATGATCGTCTTTCTCTAAGGATAAGACAAAAATCTGAATCAAAGGCAACAAAGAATGTGATCTTTGCTGATGCATCGCTTGGTTTAATCTCTGCAGGGATCTTACCAAACATTTTATTGAATCTCTTGATAAAGTCCGAGACTGATTCTTCATCTCCTCTCTTCAAACTTCCAAACTTAGAAATGTAGTATAACAGATCTCTTCTTTCTCCCCAATGTTTCAGGAATACCTCATCTAATTGTTCAATACCAGTGATCGAATTTGCTGGTAGTTCTTTGAACCACTTTCGGGCTTGGCAATCCAAACTCTGCACAAAAACTCTAGTCCACACATCTTCTTCTGAAATATTAATGTTTTCTGCATAAGCATAAAAAGCTTCAATGTGTTCTTCAGTAGTATACTCCCCTGCTCCTGTAAACTTTGGCATGTATTTATGATAGTCACTGGTCGGCATGGCAGACAAGGCATTTGGAAATACAAGTGGGGCATATCTGTTTGCCAAGATTTGTTCCATTCTGGTCAAAGGGGCAACCATGATAGTCTTGGTGATTGATACAGACGAGGAACTTGCAGGAGATGATGGAGGAGGTGAGGAACTCGTAAGAGATGATGGAGGAGATGAGTTGCCTGAGTTAGAATAGAATGGCTGTCTTACTTCACCCTGAGCAGAATTTTTAGAAGTAGGTGGAAAATAAGAGGCTTTACAAAACTGACTGAGCAACAAAGCTAGATTTTCTTCTCATTTAGAGGACAGATCATGGAGGATGTCTTCAAGAATAGGTAGATTAGTGTGAGTGTATAAGACACCTTTCGAAGGTTTTATGGGTGATGAATCGAAGGAAGATGAAGAAGAATTTTCTTTCTGTCAGGAGGATTCTGTATTCAATTCTTTTGGATGGGATGAAATGTCAATCTCAGGAACATAATCAGTAATATTAGAAGAAAATGAAGGTTCTTCTACCTTAGAAACTTGAGATGAATTTTCAATTTCCTGGGAATTATGAGTTTCAGCAGGGGATTCAACCAAAGAAATTTTAGATATGGAAGGATGAGTTTCAGTTTGAATACCTGAATCAATTGCACTTGCAGATCTGGAAGCCCGTATTTGTAAAGCTTTACCCTTGCTGATGATCTTCTCTGGATCAGGAATTGATGTTGTCAATGGGCCTTCTGGGTTCGCCCCGGTGTGAGCTCTTTTAGGAGCCACTTCGTTTCAATGGAGTTGCCAGATAGAAAATGTACAACCTGATAGTGTCTACTTCTTGTCTATCATCAAGAACTAGATCTATGTCGTCTCCCAGAGAAGCTGAGCTTCGATCTCCTCTCCCCGGCAACAACACCAATTTGTTATCACTCCAGGAAACTCCCCTAGGCTGTAAGTCGGAGATGCCTGGTAACTAACTCTTTTTGGGAAATATTTTCTTAATAATGATGTGGTTTTTTGGATCAAGATGAATATCTAGGGACTGGATTGTGTGTTCAAGACTGTCTAGAAATATAAAATATCACAAGGCCTTCTAGTAATGCAATCAGACAAGGTTTGATTAAATGGAAGAGAACATAACTATCGAACCAGATCATACTCATACAAAACAAGCACAATGGGTTTAATAGCTAAGGAAATATCTTATGATTATCAACTTAATCAATCAATAAAAGAGATGATAGTCACATACAGATTGAATGAGCATCAATAAAGAGCATTCACTCATAAGATATCAGAGAACAGAAAAGAGAAGTCTGACAACACAACTGAAGGAAGCTTGAAATTTTTCATATAATAAGAATAGGTCTCTCTTACAGTAGCAGTATGTAGAAAACAAAATCGAACCCAGTTTCATATCAAAAATAGGCATTTATAACCTCTTACAAACAATTATACAGATCCTAAAAACATGGATCTGTATTTAATAAAGACAACTCAGTTCTATCTAAACAACTTGAAAATAAATTCTTTAACAACTAAACTTAAAAGTTGAACTGTCTTCAATCTCCAAAATCGCCATCTGCATCCTTCAGCTCCTGATATCTGCAATGTGGTGAAGAATAGCAGGACACATGTCTTTGACAGTTGGATCTCCCAACGTTCATGGTCGATTTTCGAGGAAATGGTTTTGCATTTGTTACCAAAATTCTCTCGAACCTCTGATGCTGAACCCTTTGCATGCGATCTGATAGCCCACTGATACACTGGAGTCCCTTCAAAACTTGTTTGGAATGAACTGTCGTGTCCTTGGCTTCAAAAATTACTTTCTCAGCTTTCCACAGCGCAATCGTTTAAATTTTCGCGGGTTAGCTGTTGAAAGCCGTCACTTTCCACAGCTAACGGGTCGTAAAATGAAGCTTTGCGCTGGTGAAAGTCCCGATTGCGCTAAAAATGAGTTTTTACCTCCAAAATTTCGATCTCATCAAAATTCATTGTGTTCCAAATTTCTCACCTTGCATATTAACGGCGACTTGAGCGAGAACCTTCAGATCTGGATGAGATTTTTGCCTCAATTTTTGTTTCAACCTCCTTATCTGCCTTTTGAGGCGTTTGGCAAGCCACCACAAGCTGTTGTAGTCTTTGGAGAGTTTTTTCTTCCTCTTCTTCTCTCTGACACTTTCCTTAGCCAATATTTCAAATGCAACATTGGTCTTGGCGAAGTTATCAGACAACTTCTTATACCTTTCTTTAATCACCCGCTCCAAGACTTCTTGCTGAGCTATGACCTCTTTCAAATGCTTGATTTTTTGAGACTTCTTTGACTTGGAGCTTTTCGATGTTTCTCCCTATTCTGTCTGATTGAAGGTTTCATAGTTCTGTGCACACTCAGCTGACTGCTCATGACTCTTGGTGACAGGGCATTGATCTTGCTGCTCTCATTCTGAATCTGAATAGGGCAAGTTTAGTATATTGGTTCTCTTCCCCGTACTCTGCTCTGTAGGATACTCTGTGTTTTGCTCTGTGCACTGTTGTATGGTCTGTTCTGTGGTTTGCTCAAAGTTTAATTTTCTCTTCAACCTGTGAGGCTTCATTCCAGATATTCTGTCTTCTGGAGGTCCTGGCAGGGTCCTTCTTTTTCTTGAAGTTCTTTGAGGAGATGATTGTTTCTTTGAACCCTTCCCCTGTTCATTTGCAATTTGGTTTTGTGTTTCAAAACCTTCCGAGAATAGAAAATGCTCCCAGCTCCTTCCCTGTTGTTTCAATTCCTCCAGGATAATCAATTTTATAAGACCGAAGTGACACAGAGTAGTTTTTATGTACAAGGGTTGAGCTCTAATCTTCTTGCAAACCTTAGTCAAACTTTTATGTAGGAAATAAGGCAAATTAAGAGGGGTCTTGCCTGTGAAATGATCCAGGAGTTTTAAGTGGTACATCATAAGTTTATCATACCTGCCCTCCGATGTAATGTACAATTGGATACCTCTGAACAGCTCCTGCCATTCTTCATCTAGATAAATTCTGCAAATTTTGAAAAGAAGACTTTATGGATCATATTATTTTCTAGGACGAAAATTGAAACCTAAGTTTTGCAACTATGTAAACTTAAAAAAAAAGGACTTGAGGTTACAACCTATCACCTAAAAAAGGCAAATAAATTCACCAATTTATTTGAGGAGTTAACACTGGCTCCTATTGGGGATGAACACCTCCCTGTGAGGTTTCAAGAACCATAGAATCAATGCCTTTCCTGAAAAAGAACCTAAAAACTAAACTATCTGCTAGTGTTTCCATTGGGCATGGAGTTATTCAAAAATAAAAACTAAGACTATCATTACAATGTCTAGGCTTCACAACCTTAGACGAAATAAAGTTTTAAAAATCGCCCGTTTACCGGGCCACTGAACATTTCTTCACCATCCAGATTCTGCAGAATGAAAGTGTTGTTTTTTTGCACCTGAGAAATAAAAAAAGGGCCTGTCCACAGAGAATCGAACTTGTTATGCTTGCCTTTGTCCTGCCTAAGAGAATCCCACTTTAGAACCCAGTCACCGATCTGAAAACTGTCCACCTTCGCCCTTCTATCAAATTTCTTTTTGATCTGGATCTGATGAGCTTTTCATCTGTCCACTAATTGTTCACGAGCTTGTTGCAGTTCCACCAAATCCAACATCCTTCTTACCATGTCATTTTGCTCAGTCTGTTCTTCCTGAAAGAACTTAGCCACAGGCAAAACTAACTGAACAGGAAAAATTGCATCAGTCCCATAAACCAACTTGAATGGGGAAGTTCCTATGGATTTTTTAATAGTTACTCTGTCTGCCCACAGAGCAAATTTCAGTTTGGAAT
>JASDQU010737963.1:354432-375542 GCA_032191745.1 Picea mariana
ATTAGGTATTGTTATGCTGCCGAAATTGAAAACTGGACTGATTGCTTGTGAGGAGTTGGGATTTTCTCAGCTGGGATTAGAGTGGTAGCTCAGCCTTGGAGGTGAGCTGGGAAGCTAGGTATACCCTCTGGACTGTGTGTGGCCCCTTTGCGGCTCGGGGGGCTAAGGGGGAAGCAGAGTACCCCTAGCGTTTGGCTGGGAGGTACCGGTGTAGTCTCTACGGTCGACGAGCGGGAGAGGCATGGAGCAGAAGCGACACAGAGCCTAGACAACATTCGAGGTGGGCACAAGGAAAAAGGTACGCTTGATACTGGGTAGAGTAGGATGCCTAGATTGGTATTTTGGCATTTAAGTTATTACTGTATAAATTTTTCAGTCAATGTGAATCACAGATATAGTTATAATGCCCGGTAGTATGTACATGGATGCGTTGTTATATATACAGTTAATGCAATGGAATTTGCCCTGTTATTTACTTAGGAAATGTGTAGTAATGGCTAATATGCGCGTTAATAAATCCGACCCTTTTTTTTTTACTCTGTTGCTTACAAAAAGAAATGGGACTTCTCTGAATTAGAGGTAATGGCAAATCCGTCCCACCCTGGCAAATTTTTCTGGAATCAGCAAATACTTACTTCTCCTATTGTTATCTAGATTAGAAAAAGTAGAATTTTGAGTTTATCCTGTGATGGGGGAAGGGCGATTGTGGAATTTGTGACTAATCTGTGAGGGTTTTCCTGGTAGTTGCATTGTGGTTTAAAGGCTGGTGAATCTAGCTACTGGCCTGCGAATGTCGTTCTTGGCAATGTCATTGCGTGTTAGTGTCTATGCTCCTTACCCTTTTTATGTGCTTGCGGTTAGAAGTGGGACTGGGTGGCATTCCACATTCTGGACGCGTCATTCTTTCATATAATTATCCTCGGTGGGGTTCTCCATTGGGCCATGCATCAGTTTATACCTGGGACGCTGAAGTTGCATGGTCTTGCGTTTGTTTAAAGTCGGGACTGGGTAATTTTCGTTTTTATTTTTTTTTATTGTCTGAAATTTTTCTGGTCTGTTGCGACCCATCCTGAACACTTGGACTGAGTGGTCGGGTTTTGAACTCGGGGCTACCACTGTGAGGCATGATTTCCGATTGCGCACACCAGTCGCCCTTGTTTTGACAGCATGGTCTCGTGAGCTTAGCGCCTGGTTGAGCGCTGACATATGTTGCATGTAGTTACTGACTCATGTGTTGGATTGTTGAGATGCTGGATGAGAAGAATAAATCCAGAATTGCTTACCAAAATAACCCTAGGATTAATTTTTGGTCTGGTGTGTTATCTCGGCATTTTCGTTGCAGAAAATTCCTGCGCCTTACCCTCTGAGCTCGACGTTCTGTTGTGTGTTTTAATCCTCCACTTGAGTGTTTTCCTTGAAGAGCGGGAGCAGGGAAACTCGCCTGAACTTTCATCCCGAATCCCTGCGTGCCTAATTAAACTGTCTGCGAAGTGGCAACAACCTTCTTGGGGATGTGAGCCAGCGTTGTCGACGGACAACCTCCCGACTGATCAGCCTCATTGCCGTTTTACCTATGACGCTGCATAGACTTTTCGACCCTTTCATTTAATTTTGTCCTCACCTACCTTGCTTATATTATCACTACAACCAGGAACGTCATATGTAGGGCCAACTAAGAATTCATGTTTTTCAATTGGACATTGTCCACGAGCTTAAAAGAAGGTTAAAACGAGAAAGCAAAAAAAACAGGAAGTTACAACAAGGAAGTTAAAACAGAATTTAAGTGTGACTTCCTGGTTGTGCAGGGTATTAAACCTTGAGTTTTTAATTTAAACCTTGAGCTATTAATTTAATTTATTGCCACCTAAATTTAATTTATTGCAATTTATTGCAGTTCAAATATATTGCAATTTAATTTAATTTATTGCAATTTATTGCAGTTCAAATATATTGCAATTTAATTTATTGCAATATTAATTTAATTTATTGCAATATTAATTTAATTTATTGCAATTTATTGCAGTTCAAGTATATTGATTAAGGTTAATTATGTGGCTACATATCGCTTAGTTACATAGGTTTCCATTCATTCTAGTTACCTGTCATTCATTCGGGTTGCATACACATAGTGCCGTATTATTTAATTCTAGTCTTGAAATAGTTGAAAATTCTAGCCTATGGATACAAATAGCATGCATTTTATCATTATAACATTTATCTATGCACCCAAGAAAATGAATTGTTTAAAATCGAGTCCTTTTTATTGATCTTTATTTTGACGTTATGTCAATAGTTTTAGTTATTGATCTTTAGTTGATCTTTAATTGAGCTTTAGTTTTAGTTATGTCATTGTGGTAAAAGATAATGCAGTTTTAATGTGATGGATAACTTGCAGGGTTATTGTTTAAAATATACCACGGTGTTGTCATTGTGGTAAAAGATAATGCAGTTTTAATGTGATGGATAACTTGCAGGGTTATTGTTTAAAATATACCACGGTGTTGTCATTATAAAAGATATTGTAGTTGTACTCTTTGGGGCATCACATATTGATAAAGATGCCTGTTATTTTCGCAGGATTAATGTGATATAATATAATGCGTTTATTATTTCATGATAACATAAATGTAATGTTTATTGTTAATGCTGAACTTATATGATGAAATGTTCTTGAATTAAGTGCAATGAAATTATTCTGAGGTAGTAAATAAAAAGGTATTGTTCGGGTCAGTTAATCTATAATTGCACTGTTGATTGCTATCTAATTGCAAAGCTATGGTCACCTTGGATTATGGCCTTGGTACTTTACTGTAAATTAATGTTATGGTGATGTGTAAGGGGCAATGTCATTGTGCTATATCGTTGAATTATGCAAGGGTAAGGTTAAGACCTTTTAACTAAATGTAATTCAATGTTAGATATTGGTTGAATTTTAATGGCCTTGTGGTCTTATCTTAAGGCCATTGAATCCTTGGTTAACGATGTTTTATACATATGAGGTTTCTTGAACTAAGCGCCATAAAGTATTATGACTTAGTAAATGAGGTCTCGTGTTCATGTCTATCCTGCTAAACTTGGTGGGTAGTTGTCTGAATCCTTCTGCCTTGCGCCTTCCATTGAGGTTGCGGTCATGCGTTTATTTATTGTTGTACTTGGTTGAGTCATTTGAGTCTGGGGTCAGTCGTGTCGGGCGGGTCGTCGACACTTCCTTGTAGCCTGGTATATAAGTTTGTGTGTGTGATTATTCTTGTGTAAAGAATCCTGTGCCATATCAAGAGTCTCAGGCCCTTTAAAGGCATGGTTTCCACTCTTGCGACACCCTGACGGAGATTACTAGTTTCTGCCTGAGCAGACGGCCAGGAGCCTATCTGACCTTCTCTCTCTCCAAAGCAGAGAACTAAGATTAAATGCCCTGCTTTCCTGTGCATAAATAGTAAAACCCACTACTATGGATTCTTCCTTGTGTTCGTACTGTGCATAACCCCGTATGGCGTTTATTGCTTGCAGTTATTTGTTGTGCGCCCTATGTCTTTGGTCGTTTATTGCTGGAAGTCACCTGCGGTGTGCCTTAAGCCTGCTGGTTGTATTCATCGTGGTTGTGTCTTGTCAGTTGTCGGGTGGCGACGTAGAGTCAAGTGTGCATGTTCCTTTTACACGCGCGCACACCCCTTAAACAAAAAAAAATTGCACCTGTTAAAGAGTTGTGGTCATAACGAGGAGGTCGTTACAACCTTTTTGTATATTTTAAGACATTGAACATGTTCCAATTGACATTAAAAATGATTTAATATAAAAACTTTAATTTGTAAAAGATATGTGTTTACTTTCAAACATCACTCGACTTATATTACTTTCATGACTTAGATTTGATTTGCACCAAAGAACAACTTGTTAGGATAATGTTTTTTTTTAGCGAAGTGGCTCATATAGAACCTTAAAAATGCTTATTGTTTTCATTATTGGTTGATTGGGTCCATTATTTGTAAACATTCTCTTTGTATCCTATATTTATTTTCCAAGGAAAACATCATGGGGAAACCTAAGGGACACTTCCCCATATTCATGGATGGTATCCCTAGTAAACCTGTCGGCATACACTAGTGTGCCTTACCTAGGGGGATTCAAATTGGGCACCTACTGGCATGGAACTAGAAAAATGCCTAACAACAATAACAACAAATGCTTGAACCAACCCCTTGGGATATTTTTTTTTTCTCCTATACATACCAAGGAGATCTAATTTTAAGGAGCATAAAGAATTATTTGTAAACAAAAGGTGTAAATGAGGTCCCCCCCTTGAAGTGGAATTATTATTCATTGTTCTTTTATCATTATTTAGGTGTGTCATTACTGAAGTGTGATTTTTATGCTGATTTTTCTATTTGATCCATAACATTTGGTAACAGAGTAGACAATTCTTGGTTTGGCTCCTTCAACTGAGTCATCTTACCTTTTTTTCTCTATTTTTTGTAGAACATTGGCATTGCATGGAAATTTTAGGGTTGACATAGGAAAGAGCGAAGTACGTTGAATGAAAATGTTAGTTTCTTTTCTATATTTTCAAAGTTACAATCTATATAAGTTAATGAAAATGTTAGTTTCTTTTGTATATTTTCAAAGTTACAATCTATACGAGTTAATGATTTTGGATAATTGGCATTGCATGGAAATTTTAGGGTTGACAAAGTACATTGGATGAAAATGTTAGTTTCTTTTCTATATTTTCAAAGTTATAATCTATAGAAGTTAATGATTTTATCTATAGAAGTTAATGAAAATGTTGGTTTCTTTTCTATATTTTAAAATTTACAATGTCTAGAAGTTAGTGATTTTGGATCATTGGCATTGCATGTAAATTTTAGGGTTGACGGGGGAAAGATAAAAGTACATTGGATGGAAATGTTAGTTTCTTTTCTATATTTTCAAAGTTACAATCTATATAAGTTAATGATTTTTTCTAGCAGTCAAACTATGATTAAACAAGTGGTTATAGTAAAATAGTCATATATGAAGATTCTAAGGTCCAAATTGGGTCAATCATATAATTTTTAAGAATATAGACCATAATAGTTTAGGTCCAAATTTTATATCTATTAGGGAAACATTAGCTAATTAGCAATGCATACACGTTTTCTCTTTCTAAATAAGAAAAAAATATAAAGTTCTGGTAATTCCACTATAACTTTCTTTTGCAAGGTCTAAATTGCATGGGATTAATGGTAGACTAAAGAAGGCATATTAGACAACTGCTGGATTTTAATGTTGTTCAATTACATTCAGTTACTTTATAAATTTACTTGAACTGAAGCATAAACCATGAACAATAGCAGTAGTAATAACCAAGATCACAAGAAGAATAACCATGCACAGAGACACGAGTACAATAGAAATTGCTTATATTAAATTGATGTTATTACAATAATGAGATTTTCATATATATAGAACATATGGTGACCATCCATGAAAGGATGTGTCACTTGGATAATAAGTAACTATTTATTTACTAAGTATATTTATACGTTGTATTATAAATATTATGTCATATATGTATATGTATNTATATATATATATATATATATATATATATATATATATATATATATATATATATATATATGGAAGAATGTATTCCCGATGTTGTTCAAACATCAACACTCCCTCTCAATGAGGGAGACATTCTCAACCAAGGTTATTCACTATAGGTACACCCCCATGATTGAATGTTAGCATGATGCTAACTGACACTTGGAAAACATATCAAGCACCTCAAGTCCATATTATTCCTTGTCATGATCAAGGAAGGACTACATCTGGGCCCATTTATCACAAGTGCACCTTTATGATAAATGAATCCTATCTCCCTTGGTCTGTAGCCCAATCTAGGAGAAGTTATGCCCGATGTTGAAACATCAACACTCCCTCTTAGCTAGGGAAGTATCTTTCCATAGTAGTACACAACTACTATCCAGAGACAAACAGTCTTTGTCAATAGTATACAACCACCATAGTAGAAAAAGGTTTGCCACACATGGCACTTCCATGTGGACTTCTAGAGGCTACACCCTCTAGAAACACTATGGTCAACTCCCATAATGTGTGATGTCAAGGGTCAACTCCCTTGACATGGGATGTTGGGTTATAAGCCCAAATGAACTTATCCCTTCTCGAATAAGTTTCCTCACAGATCAACTCAACTCAATTCATAGAGGAGTACGATCCAGAGAATGTTTGTCACACATGGCACTCCCATGTGGACTTCTAGAGGCTACACCCTCTAGAAACACTAGGGTCAGCTCCCATAGTGTGTAACGTCAAGGGTAAATTCCCTTGACATTTCCTCATGTGCTCTCCACATGGGATGTTGGGATATAAGCCCAAACCCACTTATCCCTTCTTGGATAAGTGTCATCACAAATCAATTCACTTCAATCATAGAGGAGTACGATCTGGAGAATGTTTCAGGAAGCTACAAACATTAACACTCCCTTTCAGTGAGGGAGACATTCTTTGCCACACCAAGTCTGTCACGGAAGTACTCAAACTTCATTTTGGTAAGGGGTTTGGTAAGAACATCAACAACCTATTCATCTGTAGGAAGGTATTGCACCAATACGACCTTCCTCTGCACCATGTATCAGATGTAATGGTACTTGATCTCAATGTGTTTTGATTTGTCATGAAACAATGGGTTATCTGAGAGCTTCACACAGCTCTGGTTATCACAATGAATAACGGTGGAATCTAGCACATGTCCAAATAAGTCTGCAAGGATCTTGCGAAGCCACACTTAATGCAATGTACTCTGCTTTTGTAGTACTCAAGGCCACAGAAGTTTGTTACCTGCTACACCAGGAAACCATGGCAGATCCCAAAGTGAAGAAACACCTAGAGGTGCTATTCCTGTCTACTGCACTCCCTGCCCAATCAGAGTCAGTATATCCCTGCAATCTCATGTCAATACTAGAAGTATATCTCAGACCATGTCCAATTGTTCCTCGCAGGTATCTCAACACATGCTTCACAACAATCCATTGTGTTTGTCTCGGTTGGCTCATAAATTGGCTAAGTGCACTCATTGCATAACACATATATGGTCTGGTGTTAACCAGATACATCAATGATCCAATCATTTGTCTATACGAGGTCAGATCAATCTCATCGGAATCAGAAGAAGACACACATAGTTTCTTCAGATTCATCACCATTGGTGTAGCCATGGGTTTATAGTTTAGCATCCCAAACTTTTTCAATATCTCAACTGTGTACTTTCCTTGACTTAGGAAGATCTCATCAATTCTTTTCCACACCTCTAGTCCCAAGAAGTAGTGCATCATACCAAAGTCCTTCATCTCAAACTTAGAGGCCAACACATACTTGCATTCAATAATAAGGCTCTCTATATCGGTGAGGAATAAATCATCAACGTAAAGGACCAAAATCAAGGCCTCACCGTTAATAGTCTTGTAGTACAGGTTGGGATCAAAAACACTTTTTCCGAAGCCCAAATTCATCAGGTGTCCATCAATCCTCGCATACCAAGCTCGAGGTGTCTGCTTGAGTCCATACGGGGCCTTCTTCAACCTACACACATGAGACTCCTTCTCATGTATGACGAAACCATCTGGTTGCTCGATGTATATTTTTTCCTCAATCTCTCCATTGAGAAAGGCTGTCTTCACATCCATCTAATGTATTTTCCAACCCATGGATGCTGTGAGGGAAATAATCGTCCAAATAGAAGTTTATCGAGCAACAGGAGCAAATGTATCCTCATAATCTATTCCCTCCACCTGAGAGAATCCTCTAGCAACAAATCTTTCTTTGTGCTTCTCGATGCTTCCGTCAGATCTATGTTTGATCTTATAGATCCATTTGAAAGTCACTACAGACTTCCTTTCAGGTCTCGGAACAATATCCACACATCATTCTTCATGATGGACTAATACTCCTCCATCATGGCATCTCTCCATACTGGTTGACTAGATGCCTCCTCATAACATGAAGGCTCAGAATCAATGATGTGGCTCATAGTTGCGGTATAGCACGAATATCTCTGAGGTCTCTTGCTCTCTCGGAAGGTACCATGAGGAGCTGCATGTCCTCCTACAGAGTCTGACAATCCCATGTAGGTCTCTTTTGACCCACTACAATATCTCTCGGAACATCAACTGGAGGTACAGGATGAATGGGATCAATAGGCTCAACTGTCTCCCTCTGAACTATTGGAGGGTGAGGGGGAGAATGAACCATCTCTTATTCTTTCTCACTATCAATATCCATGTGAGATCCTCTAGATCTCATGAAGGCTACCTCCTCCTCAAAGGTAACATCTCTTCTCACCTCAATTTGTCTCTGACCAGGGATGTAGATCCGGTATGCCTTCGAAGACTCACTGTACCCCACAAATGTACCCTTTCTTCCTGAAGGGTCTAGCTTGGTCCTTTTCTCTTTCGGTATATGAATGTATACTGGACACCCAAATATCCTGAAGTGTCCAACCTCAGGCTTCACTTTGGTGAAGGCCTCCTCAGGAGTCATGTTCCTTATAGTCTTATGAGGACTTCTGTTCTAAACATACACTGCAGTCATGGATGCTTCTGCCCACAAAAACATAGGTAAATGTTGATCATGAATCATTGCCTTGACTACCTCGATAATAGATATGTTCTTCCTCTCTGCAACCCCATTTTGTTGAGGGTTGTAAGGAACAGTGTACTCCCTCTTGATCCCTGCCTCAATGCAAAAATCACTGAAATCCTGGGAGATGTATTCTCCTCCATTATCTGATCTCAGCATTTTAATCTTCTTTCCGATCAGGTTTTCGACCTATGCTTTGTACTCCCGAAATCTAGCAAGGAATCCATCCTTGGTCTTCAATAAGTAAATCCAAGTCTTCTGAGAGTGGTCATCAATGAAGATCACATAGTATAGGTATCCACTTAAGGAAGCAACTGTCATGGGTCCACATAAATATGTATGAACCAAGTCTAATATCCCCTTGGATCTACTGTCGTTGCTCGGAAAGGACCTCTTGGAATTCTTTCCAAGAGCACAACCTCTGCAAATTCCATCGTGTTCAACATGGATCTTTGGAAGGCCTATCACCATATTCCCTAGAGTGGGAATAACTCTATAATGTAAATGAGCAAGTCTCCTATGCCATAGTTCACTCAAACTAATAGAATCATGTATTAGGGAATGAACTGGTCGAACAGTCAATCTATACAATCTATCCTCTCGAACACCAATCACCCGGGAAGAATCCATACTAGAGTTCTTGTTCCATACAATAACTTTTCCATCAAAGAAATCAACCTTGTATCCTTTGTTCTCTAAGGATGAAATAGAGACAAGGTTCCTTCTCATCCTAGGTACAAATAATACATCGCTCAAATGGAGTGGGGTGCCAGAATCCAATTGTAAGGAGGTGGATCCAACTCCCTTCACAATGTATCTAGCATCATCACCAAGTACAACATGCAAACAAGATTCTTTCTCTACTAGATCTGTAAGGTGATCTCTGTATCCAGTCATATGTCTGGAAGCACCACTATTAATCAACCAAACATCATCACTAGTAGGAACCATACTTGAGAGGGATGAAATGAAGAAGAACTCTTCATCGTTCATGCTTGCATTCCTTGACTTCTTATGAGGTGGTTCTGTTATCACTCCAGGAAACTCTCCTAGGCTGTAAGTCGGAGATGCCTGGTAACTAACTCTTTTTGGGAAATATTTTCTTAATAATTGATGTGGTTTTTGGATCAAGATGAATATCTAGGGACTGGACTGTGTGTTCAAGACTGTCTAGAAATATAAAATCTCACAAGGCCTTCTAGTAATGCAATCAGACAAGGTTTGATTAAATGGAAGAGAAACTAGCTATTGAACCAGATTATACTCATATAAAACAAGCACAATGGGTTTAATAAATAAGGAAATAACTTATGATTATCAACTTAATCAATCAAGTAGTGAGATGAAAGTCACTGGCAGATTGAATGAGCATCAATAAAGAACATTCACTCATAAGATATCAGAGAACATAAAAGAAAATCTGACAACATAACTAAAGGAAGCTTGCAATTTTTCACATAATAAGAATAGGTCTCTCTTACAGTAGCAGCATGTAGAACCCAAAATCGAACTCTTGGTTCATCTTCCATCCTAAGCTTTATAGCATTACAAAGTAGTTCTAAGATCCTGAAAACAAGGATCAAATATACTAAACATAGTAGCTCAAAGTTCAGTTGCAAAAGAAGTGGGATGCTTCCGCAAAATGAGGACAATCCCATATTTCTCTCTGTTGATTGTTGGTGTAGTGTAGAACAACCTCCCAAGGCTAAAAGATGACTTTCAAATAGAGAGTAAGTCGAATTTTCTGATGTGGCCAGGTATCCTGCTTTTCTGTCTTAATTAAAGATGTCCATAGACCTTTGAAATAACTCTTTTCTCCAAAATTTGTCAAAAATAGCTACTGGGATAGACTTGATAATTCATCAGACATTCATTTGAAAAGATCTTGAATCTTTTCATCTCAAAAATCCTTGATCTGTGTAAAAACTCATCCAATTTTGGACACACAGGCTTTCGGTGGTTACTGGGAAAGTTTCTGGGTGAGTTATCCACCGAAAGCGCCACTTTTGATGGTTAATGAGCACATTGGAGGCTCGCCTAAACCACCGAAAGTTAAACTTTGAAGAAAGTTCAAAATTGCAAAAATGTTTCCCTGGCTCCTCTTTAATGCTCAAGATGTCTTAGAAGCTACAACCCTGGTTCGTGCAGACCTACGAACTTTTGTTGGTTGTGTAAAGGGTTTTGGTGTATCCATTATGGTGGTGGCTAAATTAGCCAAGGTGTCCAACCCTATTTTCTCCTCTTCTGGTGGTTTAAGTTATTTTAACTTGAGCCTCAGAATCCTGAGCTGCCTGTATAGTTTCATATTTTCTCTGATCAAAACTCTATTTCTATCTTTGATTTTGTCATGTTTTTCTTTAAGAGTTTGATTCATTTTGAACAGTTCATCATTTCTCTCAGTGAGATCTATGTTTTCTTTTTTGATTACCCTCTCCAGAACTTCCATCTCATAAATCTCTTGTAGGAGCTTGTTGATTTTCTTTGTTTTACCTTTCTTAGGCCTGCTTGAGGAGGCTTCTGCTTTTGGTTGCTTATGGGTCTCTGGAAGACTTGATGAAGGTAGCTTGGAATGAAAATCTGCATCTTGTTTGATCTGCAAGTTATCCTGTGTCTTTGTCACCCCTTGTTCTGATTCAGAGTCACTATAAGGTAGATCGAGAAGGTTTTTTCCTGTGGCAGGGTCTTTAGATTGTTTATCTTCAAATTGTGATTTCCTCTTGATTCCTTCTTTCTTGCTAGGTAATGTTTTTATAGAATCTCTGAGCATTGAGATTCCTTTCCTCCTCTTGTGACTACTCTTGGGAGTAGGATCTTTTCTGCCTCTAGCTTTCTTGGCTTCTGCCTCTGGTGGTCTTTCTATCTGAAATTCGTTCCAAAACAAAAATAAACCCCACTCAATTTGTTTCCTCTGCAGAGCCTCTCTCACAAGAAGAGAAATCATCCCTTCATGTGATAATCTGCTGCTAACCTTAGTAGGCTGGGATTTCACTTGTCTTGCCATCTTTGCCAGGGTTTTGTGAAAGAAGTAAGGTAGGTTTATCAGTCCTCTACCTATGAAATGATTCAGAAGTTTAAAATGGTAATACATTACCCTGTTGTAGCGCCCTTCACAAGTGATATATACCAAAATTGCTCTCAATAGGGACTGCCACCTTGGTTCCAGATAGGACATGGGAATATCCTTCTTCCAGGTCAAAGCTTTATGCACTGGTAACAAATATGACCTGAATTCGACATTTGAAGGTGAGGAGGTTTTAAACCAACAGTCCCCCGTTCTGGATAACCCTGTGTATTCGACGATAGCTGCTTCGTCTATAATAATCTCCTCCCTGCCTATTTTAGCAATCCTTCCATCATAGGAGAGGGCAAAAGCTTCGGCCACCTGTTGGTGAAATGTAGTCAACTTCTCACAGTATGAGAAAACTCCTGTCTGTCTAAAACACTCTGCTACCTCCGGATGAGCTTCAAAATACCACATGCCATCGACTTCGGATCTCAAAGCAGGACTTGCTTTTGACATGGCTCGATGCTGACTGTGCCTGAAACTGTGGGAAACGAGGTGTTTGGGAGGCAATGGCTCTGGTACTTAGGAATACAGTCGATATCACTTATGAAAAACCGGTGAAATCGGTTGACAAAGCATAGGATTAATGAATTCACTAAAACACTGACCCACTTTTGGACGACGATCTAGCTGAAGAATGATGAAACTTTAGATTTTCAGGGGCATTTGAATTTCTGAAACTTTGAAAGAGAATAGTTTTCGATCTTACCTGATAACCCGACCAGGTTTCCTTGACTTGGGATGCTTGCTGAACTCGGTGACACTTTGACAATCGCCAGAGAAAGCGGGATCAAGATTTTTGAAAATACGATTTGCTGATAAAATCGCGAGCTTGTGGTTGTCTTCAGCGATCTTCGGGATTCATTATAACTCATCAAGTTTTCAGATGAAGGAATGACCTGGTAATGATGGTTGACGTACTTGCCACTGAAATGGAGGGTAGCTCCATGCAATCATACCTTCCAATCACCGCTCTGCGTGGATTTGAAATGATCAAATGCGATGGATAAGACACAGGTGCTTCAAACCTTTCGGATGGATGCCACGAATGTGTATCATCTCCCACATGATGAGCTTTCGGCGGTTGTATTTCTAATCATTGCGTCAATTTTTGACATCTGGCTCGTGCGAAAGCACGAGCTTTTGTTTTTCCCATTCAAACACTTTCGATGGTTACTTGACTTCTACTTCGACCCCTTTATCTGCCGAAAATGAACACTTTCGGTGGTTAATGAGCACACTGGAGGCTCGCCTAAACCACCGAAACCTGATATTTTGCCATTTTCTTGACCGAACCAAAATCAACATTTCTTTTGAGATTATTTTGGAAATACAGACTCTCTAACCTATTTACGGAAATTTAGAAATTAAATTTCGAACATAACCTATCATCTAAAAATCAAATAAAATCCACCGATTTATTTGAGGAGTTAACACTGGCTCCTATTGGGGATGAACACCTCTCTGTGAGGTTTCAAGAACCATAGAATCAATGCCTTTCCTGAAAAAGAACCTAAAAACTAAACTATCTGCTAGTGTTTCCATTGGGCATGGAGTTATTGAAAAATAAAAACTAAGACTATCATTACAATGTCTAGGCTTTACAGCCTTAGACGAAATAAAGTTTTAAAAATCGCCCGTTTACCGGGCCCCTGAACACTTCTTCACCCTCTAGATTCTGCAGAATGAAAGTGTTGTTGTTTTGCACTTGAGTAATCATAAAAGGCCCTATCCACAAGGAATCGAACTTACTATGCTTGCCTTTGTCCTTCCTAAGAGAATCCCACTTTAGAACCCAATCACCGATCTGAAAATTGTCCACCTTCGCCTTTCTGTCAAACGTCTTTTTGATCTACATCTGATGAGCTTCTGATCTGTCCACTAACTGTTTGCGAGCTTGTTGCAGTTCCACCAAATCCATCATCCTTCTTACCATGTCATTTTGCTCAGTCTGCTCTTCCTGAAAGAACTTAGCCATAGGCAAAACTAACTGAACAGGAAAAATTGCATCAGTCCCATAAACCAACTTGAATGGGGAAGTTCCTATGGATTTTTTAATGGTTACTCTGTCTGCCCACAGAGCAAATTTCAGTTTGGAATCCCAATTCTTTTTATTTTCCTCTAACAGTTTTCTTATGATTTTGATCAAGCTCTTATTTGACGATTCAGTCRAACCATTACCTTGAGGATAGTAAGGAGTTGAGTGTACAAGCTGGATGCCCATTGATTCACACATGTCTACTAATGCTTCTGCTTTAAACGCTGGTGCATTATCTGCCACCAACCTCTTTGGACAGCCAAATCTACTCAAAATATTTTCATAGAGAAACTTCATGACTACCTGGTGTGTAGCATTTCGGGTGGGAATCGCCTCTATCCACTTTGTGAAATAATCCGTGGCTACCAGAATACACTTGTGCTGACCACTGGATGAAGGATTTATCTCACCTATGAAATCTAAACCCCACTGCTGAAAAGGGCCATTCACAACTATAGGTCTCAGGGGTAAAGATTTCAGCTGTTCCTTACCGGTAAATCTTTGGCACTTGTCACAAGATTTGACGAATGCACACACATCTGAGAAGAGAAAAGGCCAATAATATCCAGCCCTTAGGATCTTATGGGCAGTAGTCTTCCAGTAATGATGACCGCCGCAGATGGCTGAATGAAACTGATGTGTCACTTCGACAGACTCTTCTTTATCTAAACACCTGAGAAGCAAACCAGCAGGGTCTCTCCAATATAACAGATTATTATAAATGCATAATTTTATGGCTCTGAGTTTGAGAGCTCGAGCTTGAGTCAATCTGAGTTCAGGAGGAACTTCAAGTTTTTGTAGAAAATGTATGATGCCAGAATACCATTCATAGGAAGACAAGTGCTCTGCCACTTGCTGACTGTCATGCTGCCCTTCCGCTGCCAACTCTGTCTGTGAATTTTCTGAACCTTCTCCTATGAAATTAATATCCAGCAGCTTATGATTTTCCTTCGTTAAAAGCTTGGCAAGGCCCTGACCTTTTACCAGCTTGGTGGGCTTCACTTCGATATTGAATTCAATCATCTTTGCAATCCATCTGGCTCTCTTTCCGTCAATATCCGGTTGAGTTAAAACATCTTTTACAGAAGATGAAGGAACATACGCGATGACCTTTGAGTGAAGAATATAAATTCTGAATGATTTTAAAGCTTTTATGAGAGCATATGCTTGTTTCTCGATAGGGTCATACCTTAGTTCAACATCCCTAAGAGTTTTGCTGAAGAAAGCCATGGGATGATCAAAATTTTCCTCATCTTTCTGAAGCAGGACTGCTGCCACTATGTCATAGGAAGCAAAGGAAAAGACATAGAAAGTCTTACTGTAATCTGGGCTGATCAGAATCAGAGATTCGATGATCGCTTGCTTGATATCCTGAAAAGAGTTTCTCGCGTTGTCTGTCCACTTTACCTCAGACCCCTTCTTCAACATGCATGTTATATGTTTGACTAATTCAGCAAAATTGGGCACAAACCTTCTAACAAAATTTATCTTACCAAGCAGTGACTAAATGTTCTTCTTTGACCTCGGCAAGGATAGATTTTGAATTGCCTCCACTCGTGCTGGATCAATCATTACACATTCTGCTGAGACGATGTGACCTAAGAGCTTACCCTTCCTTAGGGAAAACTGGGATTTCTTGGGATTCAATGAGATCCCGAATTGTCTGCATTTTAAGAACACTCTTTTTAGATGTTTCAGATGCTCCTCATGGCTGCTGGAATAAACTGTAATATCATCAAGGTATATGAGGACAAACTTGTCCTTTTCTCCCACGAAGGCTATATCCATGGCCCTTTGGAATGTGGCCCCGGCATTCATTAACCCAAAGGGCATCTTGGCGTACATAAAGGTACCCCAGGGAGTGGTAAATGCAGTCTTCTCCTGATCATCAGGGTGGACATAAATCTGATTGTAACCGGAAAAGCCATCAAGAAAAGACATGACCTTTGCCCCTGAAATCTTCTACAACAAGTGTTCCATCTTAGGAAAAGGATAATTGTCCTTCTTAGAGCATTTGTTTAAGTTTCTGAAATCTACACACAATCTAACCTCGCCATTTTTCTTCCTTACTATCACCAGGTTGGAAATCCATTTGGAATATCTCAAGGGAATTATGATCTTGGCATCTAGAAGTTTTTTAATTTCTCTCTCAATCACTGGCAGCAGCAGAGGGCTGATAGGTCTGAGTTTTTTCTTGAAAGGAATGGTGTCTTTTTCAAGAGGTATCTTATGATGAATAATATCGGGATCATAAGTCTTTAAATCACTATATTTACAAGCAAAAACATCGGAAAATTCCTTCAAAACACTGTAGTATTTAGCTTTCTCATCAGCAGACAATTCGGAAGACAAATTTATAAACTTGAACTGGCTTTTACCTCCTATGTTATTCTCTTGAACAACTGGATCTTTCTCCTTTTTGTCTGGCTTGTAAGGAACATCATTCTGGTCAAAAAGCCTTTCCTGGGGTACCAAACCTCGAGGTATATAATTGTTCGGTAGCTGAACAATATCATGCTGTCCCAACTTTTTCTTTAGCTCAGGTTCCTGTGATTCTTCTTTGTTAAGATTTTGCTGATCAATGTGCAAATCAGAAAACTCATCTACCACTTGGAGAAATCTGTTGAGTTCATCATCATCTTCAAAAACTTTCCAATATTTGATGTTATTAGGCAAGGAGGGTCGATATTTTACTTGAATCTCATAGCTGAGCTTAGGGGGCATGGGTGGAATGAATGTGCTGGCTGAAACAGCAAGAGAATCAGCGAGCTGATTCATATCCCTTGGTATGTATGAAATTTCAAAAACAGAAAAAGAATCACGCACCTTCCATACTTCGTCCCTGTAAGCCTTTAATCTGATATGCTTAGCCTGAAAAGTGTTGTTTGCCTGTTGTATGATAAGGTCTGCATCTCCCAATACCTTCAAACCTTTTATCCCCATCTCTTTGGCTGAATTTAAACCCAATAGCAGAGCCTCATACTCCGCTATGTTGTTTGTAGTTCTGAAGTCGAGCTTGAAAGACAAAGATATGGTCTCCTTTGAAGGAGAGATCGGAACTACTCTAGCACCAGCTAAATCGTTAGTGCTGGCCCCATCAAAGTACATAGTCCAGACAGAAATGTCTTCACTTTCAGACTGCTGTTCAATAGGCTTCACTAGCTGCATAGGAGTTGATTGACCATCATCAATCTGAAGGATGCATGAACCAAAATCTGTATCCACAGCATAGATAGGACGATTGACGGAATTCTTTCCATCGCTAATGATGTAAGCAAGATGGTTTTCCCTGTAAAGTCTTTTCATCTCACCCCCAGACATCGGAATCGTAGCATATGACAGATCCATCTGCAATGTACCTCCTAATCTTTTTCCCCATGAATGAGACAAAAGAAGCCCAAACTTAGGTGGAATATCAGCAACCACCACGTCCATAACCATGCTTCTCATGGGCAGTTGATCAAGGTTTATGACAAGGTCTTTGATGAGGCCTAGACATTTGACTTTCCTAGAATCAAAGGAGAACAGGTCTTGATATGGTTTGGTCACCTCCAGACCAAGCTCATCCATCACCGCTTTTGACATAAGATTATGTGATGCCTCGGAGTCAAACAAACAATTGTGAAGGAGTTTGTCATAGACATTTAAGGATATGTAAAATGGTGGACAAGAATCGTCTCGGTCTTCTATCATAGGCCCTATGGTCACTTTAGGCTTATCATCTTGTAGGTTAACGAAATCATCTGATGGGGAGGTCTTAGGATCAAGAGACTTTAGGATGGCTACTCTAAAGATTTCATTCTTCATGAGTTCAGTTAAAGGCATCGGTATCTTAACTTTTTGAATTTCTGATTCAAAATTGAAAGAGAAAGATGATCTGTCTGAAACCTTTACCTCATTGGAAGGAGCTTTGAGGTTGACCTGCTCCTTGACTGGGGGCTGAGTTTGTTTCTTCTGCTGTTTTGCTGGAGGGGGAATCTGTTTTTAGGAGCGGGAGGTTGTTTGGCAGCAACCTCTTTATTCTTCACAGGAGCAGTATCTTCTTTATTCTTCACAGGAGCAGTAATGGGTGTTTTTGGAACAACATTCTTGGATCTTAAGTTGTAGCCTTTCTAATCATCTGTCAAGTAGACAACTCCTTCCACACTTGCTTCCTGAATTTGCTGATCCATCAAGGCCTCTTCATAGTCTACCTGTGTTAAAAATGAAGGATCATTTTCATCACCAAAACAGTTTATTTCATCCGCATCTTCAATTTCATCAGGAGGTGGCTGTTGCTCTTCATCTAACACTGCATTTTGAAAAGGTGGTCTGACCCTCTTATCATCAACTGGATTTCTATCTCTTTGAAGTATCTGAACTTGTGGATTATTCCTTCTGTAGGGAAAAGTATTTGGATTTCTCGGGGCAAAAGTATTTGGCTCTTTTGCCTTTACTGGTTGTTGATTTTGGACTTTCAATTTGGACATTTCGGATGTCAAACTATCCAACATCTTAGCCATCTTTTCCATCTTACTGTTAGAAGAAGAAGAGGACTCAACATCAGACTTCTTCCTCTCAGCCCTTCCTTTAAGCTTCTGCGATACTGTAATGTTAGACTCAACCTCGAGGGCGACATCTTGCATTAAAGCAAGCRTGGCTGATCGTCTTTCTCTAAGGATAAGACAAAACTCTGGATCAAAGGCAGCAGAGAATGTGATCTTTGTCGATGCATCGCTTGGTTTACTCTCTGCAGGGATCTTACCAAACATTTTATTTAATCTTTTGATGAAGTTCGAGACCGACTCTCCATCTTCTCTCTTCAAATTTCCAAACTCAGAAATGTAGTATAACAGATCTCTTCGTTCTCCCTAGTGTTTCAAAAATACCTCATCTAACTGTTCAATACTAGTGATTGAATTTGCTGGTAGCTCTTTAAACCACTTCCGGGCTTGGCCATCCAAACTCTGCACAAAAACTCTAGTCCACACATCTTCTTCTGAAATATTAATGTTTTCTGCATAAGCGTAAAAAGCTTCAATGTGTTCTTCAACAGTATACTCCCCTGCTCCTGTAAACTTTGGCATGTATTTTTGATAGTCACCGGTCGGCATGGCAGATAAGGGATTTGGCAATACAAGTGGGGCATATCTATTTGCCAAGATCTGTTCCATTCTGGTCAAAGGGGCAGCCATGACAGTCTTGGTGATTGATACCGACGAGGAACTTGTAGGAGATGATGGAGGAGATGAGGAACTCGTAGGAGATGATGGAGGAGATGAGTTTCCTGAGTTAGAATAGAATGGCTGTCTTACTTCACCCTGAGCAGAAGTTTCGGAAGTAGGTGGAAAATAAGAGGCTTTATAAAACTGACTGAGCAACAAAGCTAGATTTTCTTCTCCTTTAGAGGGCAGATCATGGAGGATTTCTTCAAGGACGAGCAGATTAGTGTAAGTGTATAAGACACCTTTCGCAGGTTTGATAGGTGATGAATCAAAAGAAGATGAAGAGGAATTTTCTTTCTGTTGGGAGGATTCTGTATTCAATTCTTTTGGATGGGATGAAATGTCAATCTCAGGAACATAATCAGTAATATTAGAAGAAAATGAAGGTTCGTCTTCCTTAGAAACTTGAGATGAAATTTTAATTTTTTGGGAAATTTGAGTTTCAGTAGGGGATTCAACCAAAGACTTTTTAGATATGGAAGGATGAGTATCAGTTTGAATACCTGAATCAATTGCACTTGCAGATCCGGAAGCCTGTCTTTGTAAAGCTTTTCCTTTGCTGATGATCTTCTCTGGATCAGGAACTGATGTTGTCAATGGGCCTTCTGGGTTCGCCCTGGTGTGAACTCTTTTAGGAGCCACTTCGTTTCAATGGAGTCACCAGATAGAAAATGTACAACCTGATAGTGTCTACTTCTTGTCTATCATCAAGAACTAGATCTATGTCGTCTCCCAGAGAAGCTGAGCTTCGATCTCCTTTCCCTGGCAACGGTGCCAATTTGTTATCACTCCAGGAAACTCTCCTAGGCTGTAAGTCGGAGATGCCTGGTAACTAACTCTTTTTGAGAAATATTTTCTTAATAATTGATGTGGTTTTTGGATCAAGATGAATATCTAGGGAATGGACTGTGTGTTCAACACTGTCTAGAAATATAAAATCTCACAAGGCCTTCTAGTAATGCAATCAGACAAGGTTTGATTAAATGGAAGAGAAACTAGCTATTGAACCAGATTATACTCATATAAAACAAGCACAATGGGTTTAATAACTAAGGAAATAACTTATGATTATCAACTTAATCAATCAAGTAGTGAGATGACAGTCACTGGCAGATTGAATGAGCATCAATAAAGAACATTCACTCATAAGATATCAGAGAACAGAAAAGAAAATCTGACAACACAACTGAAGGAAGCTTGCAATTTTTCACATAATAAGAATAGGTCTCTCTTACAGTAGCAGCATGTAGAACCCAAAATCGAACCCTTGGTTCATCTTCTATCCTAAGATTTATAGAATTACAAAGTAGTTCTAAGATCCTGAAAACAAGGATCAAATATACTAAACATAGTAGCTCAAAATTCAGTTGCAAAAGAAGTGGGATGCTTCCCCAAAATGAGGACAATCCCAGATTTCTCTCTGTTGATTGTTGGTGTAGTGTAGAATAGCCTCCCAAGGATAAAGATGAATTTCAAATAGAGAGTAAGTCGAATTTGCTGATGTGGCCAGGTATCCTGCTTTTTTGTCTTAATTAAAGATGTCCATAGACCTTTGAAATAACTCTTTTCTCCACAATTTGTCAAAAATAGCTGCTGGGATAGACTTGATAATTCATCAGACATTCATTCGAAAAGATCTTGAATCTTTTCATCTCAAAAATCCTTGATCTGTGTAAAAACTCATCCAATTCTGGACACACAGGCTTTCAGTGGTTACTGGGAAAGTTTCTGGGTGAGTTATCCACCGAAAGCGCCTCTTTCGGTGGTTAATGAGCACATTGGAGGCTCGCCTAAACCACTGAAAGTTAAACTTTGAAGAAAGTTCAAAATTGCAAAAATGTTGCCCTGGCTCCTCTTTAATGCTCAAGATGTCTTAGAAGCTACAGCCCTGGTTCATGCAGACCTATGAACTTTTCCTGGCTGTGTAGAGGGTTTTGGTGTATCCATTATGGTGGTGGCTAAATTAGCCAAGGTGTCCAACCATGTTTGCTCCTCTTCTGGTGGTTTAAGTTCTTTTAACTTGAGCCTCAGAATTCTGAGTTGCCTGTATAGTTTCATATTTTCTCTGATCAAAACTCTGTTTCTATCTTTGATTTTGTCATGTTTTTCTTTAAGAGTTTGATTCATTTTGAACAGTTCAGCATTTCTCTCAGTGAGATCTGTGTTT
>JASDQU010737963.1:376042-389441 GCA_032191745.1 Picea mariana
AAATGAAATGCAAGATTTTCAACTTCGATGAAAACTAGTTATGGGAAGGAGCAAGAGATTTTAAGCAAAAAAATAATTTCTTGATAGATTACTATGTGTGCATTGCTAATGACAAAAAGTATGAGCTAATTATCCAGATAAATGGAAGCAAAATGACCAAATTTTAAAAATAGAATGAAAATGTCATAGTTCACTTAGTTCACATATAAGAAATGGTGAAATCCATTTCTTATTATTAAAGTTAAATAATAAATATGATAAAAAATGTATGCAATATTTAGCACCTCCCTATAAATAGTGAAAAAAATGGTAATGGGCCAAAGAATAACAATAAAAATGTTGCAGTCCTCATCTCACAACTTTAAATGTCAACCTAGTTTTTGTACAAGATTGAGAGGTGATGTACACTAGATGTGCAAACTCCATACACATGTATTTATCTAAAAAGGAAAACCATGTCTATCCAAGAACTACAAAGGTTAATTCAATAGAGAAGATGCACTAATAATCAAACTAATACTATAGAAGGAAAAGATAAAATCCAACTAAAAGGGAATATGAAAAACACTTAAAAGGAAGGCTATAAACTACTTGAAAGGAAATCTAAAAAACCAAATTTAAGGGATCATATAACCCAGTGACCAATCCCTAACTATCATGACAGTGGAAATCTGGGGTGCAAGACTGCAAGGAGGAAAATCCATTTGAGGAAATATAGGTTTCTTCATCCAAAACCAAGAAGTAAACTTGTTGGAAAACAAAGTTGCATTTACCTAAGGTAGTCTAAGGGAAAAAGAGAAAATATTAAAGTACACTATTCTATTGTTCATACCCAAATATCCTCAAAGGAACCTTAAAAACTACTAATGACAACAAATATGAAAGTGGAAATTCTTCATTATCATATTATCTCAAATACATGAATACATCTCGGGAAATTCAAGTTCTCTAGGAATATCAAATTATTAACAAAATGACTACAAATTGACTAGGTTTTGATATCTATCCCCTACCTTATACTTATACAAAGAGGGTACATTAGTAAGCGCTTCAATCAATAAGGCATAAAATTGAAAAAAAGTACAACCTAAAATTAAAAAAATGCAATCTTCTTTAAAGATTCATTTATGTATTCATGCCAATTTTTCCCACAATAAACCCTTTTTTGGATTTAATTCATTAGTATATAATAACACATAAATTTGACGATCATTTCCCTGCCCTCTTTTATGACCAACACTATATTTTCATTATTTCCATTGCCTAATACATGAGTCGATACCATAAACCACACTAGTGCCTTATCTCAGGGTTCTAAAGTCTAGGACTCTAGGAAACCAATGGAGCTCTAAAATATGTGAATAAGGATGTGATAAAACCCCTAACAACAAATTTTATCAGTAATAATAGATCTGGCATATTAATAACATCCAAGTGAAGCATACATAATAAGTGTAATGACACAACTCTCAACTTATCATAGCCACATATATATCAACTATGAAATCCGAGTACATAAAATGCCATATTTATTGCATGAAAAAATCCTTGGAACATCATAAAAGAAAATTGACAAGAAAGAGTGGAATCGGGATGCTAAAACCACCCTTTAAACCCTCTCTCTAGGAGTGAACATCCTACTAATCAACAATAGAAGAATCCTCTTACAAAAGAGATGAAAAAAACAAAATGCAATGGTGACCTTACAAATATACCATCTCTGTGAGAGTGAATGAGGAAGATGGAAGCCCCAAAAGATTTATCCTGCCAGCTGCAACACTCAAGTATACCCAATCTTATACTCCTCCAATAATCACACCCTTGGAGATGAACTCCATCCTTCTTTTATAGATGAATCCCTCAACCACCTCCATAATAAAATATTCAAGAAAAATTTGGACATCTTTCCTCAGGTGAAGCACCTCTTATAAAAACAAAAATATAATATGACTTCCTCTTATTGGGAAAAATTCTCCTTGAGAAGGTGAATGATTCCAAGTGTTTACATATGAGCCTACAATGTCCTGCAAATAGAATCACACAAAGGAATTCCTCCCACAAAAATAAATTTATTCAATAAAACCCTCCTCAAGGATCTCCAATGATGTCCTTTAGATTCATAATCTATGCTAGCTTCCACCTACATTGTCATTAAAAAATTTACTTATGGAGAGAACTTCTCATCTCAAGAAATCATGATCACTACATTCCAAAAACTAAAACACTATAAATTGTGGGGATATCTTGAACCTATGAAAGTGTTGTTGAAACTATATGTATGAATTTCTCATTATAAGTACTATTGGGTTGTGATGAGAATGGATGTTATAGACTTGAAAATGAGTATTGATAAAGATGCCTCTTTCAAGGTAAAGATAAATATGATCTCTTTTAAAAAGTCCCTTTGACTTACTTTTAGAGGGATATGTATGAGTTCTCAATAAATTTTCACATGACTGTATGTTACTCTCAAGGTCCATAACATTGTTAAACATTTGGGATGGACTAGCAAACTTTCTTTCCCTAAGTAGAAGAGAAAAATTAGACTTTTGGAAGCAACAAAATCCACCTTGGAAATACATTTATAAGTTTTGATATTATACAAATCCCCACACCTCTTATTGAAGTAATATATCATGCTTTCACCATTTCTTATTCTTAAAGAGTTAAACTTTGTCAAGTAGTATTGGTGGTACTTCAAAATTTTGTGTGGGAATGTAAGAAAATGAAGATTGCAGCCAAACATAGCCACACTTCAAACGTGACTTATTTTCATTTTCTCCCACCATTATTGTTGTTTAAAGTTGGGAGAATAAAGGCTTGGAAAATTACATGGTTTTAGCCACACATGGTACTAATTCACCTAAGGGAAGCCTTTTTTCCCAAAAACGAGATCCTAAGATGAAGAAATCTCCATTTCCCAGTACTTGTGTTGATATAACCATTGGCAATGAGTGCAGAGTTACCTCTTTCAATTATCTGAATTTTTCTCAAAAGGAAGAACAACCAAAGCATTCATGGACTATTAAAATAATTGTTGATTTTAGGCATTCAGATTCCACTTTAAAAGAAGATATTCAAAGTAATATTTCATGTGGAATAGATAACAAAGGACCTAAACCAAATGATGAAGGTTATAAAAATTTAGATGTTGAGTTTATTGATGAATTATTGAGTTTAGTGATGTTGTAGGTGAAGGAGCAAATGGAAATGCAGTTATGGGTGCACAAAATCTGTTCCCACAAAGTTCAAATGCCTCTCATAAACTTCATAATAATCTATGCACTCCGAAAAGAATATGGATTCAATGTATATCGATTAGCATTGCAAGGAATATGAGGTAGAATGTTAGATCAAACTTTGCAAATTTTCACTTGTATCCAAAATCGTACAAACTTCCAAGTCTGAGACTCTGAGAGTGTTGATCTATTAATGCTCTTAGATATGATTTTGTGACTAATATTCTTTTCAATATAATATTGTTCTTACTGTTATCACTCCAGGAAACTCTCCTAGGCTGTAAGTCAGAGATGCCTGGTAACTAACTCTTTTTGGGAAATATTTTCTTAATAATTTATGTGGTTTGTGGATCAAGATGAATATCTAAGGACTGGACTGTGTTTTTGGGACTGTCTAGAAATATAAAATATCACAAGGCTTTCTAGCAATGCAGTCAGACAAGGTTGGATTAAATGAAAGAGAAAATAGCTATTGAACCAGACTATACTCATATAAAACAAGCACAATGGGTTTAATAACTAAGGAAATAACTTATGATTCTCAACTTAATCAATCAATTAGTGAGATGACAGACACAAGCAGATTGAATAAGCATCAATAAAGAACCTTCACTCATAAGATATCAGAGAACAAAAAATAAAAGTCTGACAACACAACTGAAGGAAGCTTGCAATTTTTCATATAATAAGAATAGGTCTTAGTTACAGTAGCAGCATGTAGAACCCAAAATCGAACCCCTGGTTCATCTTCTATTCTAATATTTATAGCATTACAAAGTAGTTCTAAGATCCTGAAAACAAGGATCAAATATACTAAACATAGTAACTCAAAATTCAGTTGCAAAATAAGTGGGATGCTTCCCCAAAATGAGGACAATCCCAGATTTCTCTCTGTTGATTGTTGGTGTAGTGTAGAATAGCCTCCCAAAGCTAAAAGATGACTTTCAAATAGAGATTAAGTCAAATTTGCTGATGTGGCCAGGTATCCTGCTTTTCTGTCTTAATTAAAGATGTCCATAGACCTTTGAAATAACTCTTTTCTCCATAATTTGTCAAAAATAGCTGTTGGGATAGACTTGATAATTCATCAGACATTCATTCGAAAAGATCCTGAATCTTTTCATCTCAAAAATCCTTGATCTGTGTAAAAACTCATCCAATTCTGGACACACAGGCTTTCGGTGGTTACTGGGAAAGTTTCTGGGTGAGTTATCCACCGAAAGCGCCTCTTTCGGTGGTTAATGAGCACATTGGAGGCTCGCCTAAACCACTGAAAGTTAAACTTTGAAGAAAGTTCAAAATTGCAAAAATGTTGCCCTGGCTCCTCTTTAATGCTCAAGATATCTTAGATGCTACAGCCCTGGTTCGTGCAGACCTACGAACTTTTGCTGGCTGTGTAGAGGGTTCTGGTGTATTCATTATGGTGGTGGCTAAATTAGCCAAGGTGTCCAACCCAGTTTGCTCCTCTTCTGGTGGTTTAAGTTCTTTTAACTTGAGCCTCAGAATCCTGAGCTGCCTGTATAGTTTCATATTCTCTCTGATCAAAACTCTGTTTCTATCTTTGATTTTGTCATGTTTTTCTTTAAGAGTTTGATTCATTTTGAACAGTTCAGCATTTMTCTCAGTGAGRTCTGTGTTTKCTTTTTTGATTACCCTCTCCAGAACTTCCATCTCATAAATCTCTTGTAGGAGCTTGTTGATTTTCTTTGTTTTACCTTTCTTAGGCCTGCTTGAGGAGGCTTCTGCTTTTGGTTGCTTATGGGTCTCTGGAAGACTTGATGAAGGTAGCTTGGAATGAAAATCTGCATCTTGTTTGATCTGCAAGTTGTCCTGTGTCTTTGTCACCCCTTGTTCTGATTTAGAGTCACTATAAGGTAGATCGAGAAGTCTTTTTCCTGTGGCAGGGTCTTTAGATTGTTTATCTTCAAACTGTAATTTCCTCTTGATTTCTTCTTTCTTGCTAGGTAATGTTTTTATAGAATCTCTGGGCATTGAGATTCCTTTCCTCCTCCTGTGACTACTCTTGGGAGTAGGATATTTTCTGCCTCTAGCTTTCTTGGATTCTACCTCTGGTGGTCTTTCTGTCTGAAATTCGTCCCAAAACAAAAAGAAACCCCACTCAATTTGTTTCCTCTACAGAGCCTCTCTTACAAGAAGAGAAATCAGCCCTTGATGTGATACTCTGCTGCTAACCTTAGCAGGCTGGGCTTTTACTTGTCTTGCCATCTTTGCCAGGGTCTTGTGAAAGAAGTAAGGCAGGTTTATCAGTTCTCTGCCTGTGAAATGATTCAGCAGTTTAAAATGGTAATACATTACCCTGTTGTAGCACCCCTCACAAGTTATATACACCAAAATTGCCCTCAGCAGGAACTACCACTTTGGTTCCAGATAAGACATGGGAATATCCTTCTTCCAGGTCAAAGCTTTATGCACTGGTAAAAAATATGACCTGAATTCAACATTTTAAGGTGAGGAGGTTTTAAGCCAACAGTCCCCCGTTCTGGATAACCCTGTGTATTCAACAATAGCTGCTTCGTCTATAATAATCTCCTCCCTGCCTATTTTAGCAATCCTTCCATCATAGGAGAGGGAAAAAGCTTCGACCACTTGTTGGTGAAATGTAGTCAATTTCTCACAGTATGAGAAAAATCCTGTCTGTCTAAAACACTCTGCTACCTCCGGATGAGCTTCAAAATACCACATGCCATTGACTTCAGATCTCAAAGCAGGACTTGCTTTTGACATGGCTCGATGCTAACTGTGCCTGAAACTGTGGGAAACAAGGTGTTCGGGAGGAAATGGCTTTGGGAACTAGGAATACAGTCGATATCACTTATGAAAAACTGGTGAAATCGGTTGACAAAGCATAGGATTAATAAATTCACTAAAACACTGACCCACTTTCGGACGACAATCTAGCTGAGGAATGCCGAAACTTTAGATTTTTGGGGGCATTTGTATTTCTGAAACTTTGAAAGAGAATAGTTTCCAATCTTACCTGAAAACCTGACCAGGTTTCCTTGACTTGGGATACTTGTTGAACTCGGTGACCCTTTGACACTTGCCAGAGAAAGCGGGATCAAGATTTTTTGAAAATACGATTTGCTGATAAAATCGCGAGCTTGTGGTTGTCTTCAACGATCTTCGAGATTCATTATAACTCATCGAGTTTTCAGATGAAGGAATGACCTGGTAATGATGACTGACGTACTGGCCACTGAAATGGAGGATAGATTTGTGCAATCATACCTGCCAATCACCATTTTGCATGGATTTGAAATGATCAATGCGATGGATAAGACACAGGTGCTTCAAACCTTTCAGATGGTCACCACGAATGTGCATCATCTCTCGCATAGCGATCTTTCGACGGTTGTATTTCTAATCATTGCGTCGATTTTTGACATCTGGCTCGTGTGAAAGCACGAGCTTTCATTTTTCCCGTTCAAACACTTTCGATGGTTACTTGCCTTCTTCTTCGACCCCTTATCTGCTGAAAATGAAAACTTTCAGTGGTTAATGAGCACAGTGGAGGCTCGCCTAAACCACCGAAACCTGATATTTTTCCATTTTCTTGACCGAACCAAAATCAACATTTCTTTTGAGATTATTTTGGAAATACAGACTCTCTAACCTATTTACAGAAATTTAGAAATTAAATTTTGATCACAACCTATTATCTAATAAAGCAAATAAAATCCACCAATTTATTTGAGGATTTAACACTGGCTCCTATTGGGGATGAACACCTCCCTGTGAGGTTTCAAGAACCATAGAATCAATGCCTTTCTTGAAAAAGAACCTAAAAACTAAACTATCTGCTAGTTTTTCCATTAGGCATGGAGTTATTGAAAAATAAAAACTAAGACTATCATTACAATGTCTAGGCTTCACAACCCTAGACGAAATAAAGTTTTAAAAATCGCCCGTTTACCGGGCCACTGAACACGTCTTCACCCTCCAGATTCTGCAGAATGAAAGTGTTGTTGTTTTGCACCTGAGTAATCATAAAAGGTCCTGTCCACAAAGAATCGAACTTCTTATGCTTACCTTTGTCTTGCCTGAGAGCATCCCACTTTAGAACCCAGTCACCGATCTGAAAACTGTCCACCTTCGCCTTTCTGTCAAAAGTATTTTTGATCTGCATCTGATGAGCTTCTAATCTATCCACTTACTGTTCACGAGCTTGTTGCAGTTCCACCAAATCTAGCATCCTTTTTACCATGTCATTTTCCTCGGTCTTCTCTTCCTGAAAGAACTTAGCCATAGGCAAAAATAACTGAACAGGGAAAATAGCATTAGTCCCATAAACCAACTTGAATGGGGAAGTTCCTATGGATTTTTTAATGGTTACTCTGTCTGCCCACAGAGCGAATTTCAGTTTGGTATCCCAATTCTTTTTATTTTCCTCTAACAGTTTTCTTATGATTTTGATCAAGCTCTTATTTGACGATTCAGCCAAGCCATTACCTTGAGGATAGTAGGGAGTCGAGTGTACCAGATGGATGCCCCTTTATTCACACATTTTTACCAATGCTTCTGCTTTAAACGCTGTTGCATTATCTGCCACCAACCTCTTGGGACAGCCAAATCTGCTCAAAATATTTTCATAGAGAAACTTCATGACTACCTGGTGTGTAGCATTTCGGGTGGGAATTGCCTCTATCCACTTTATGAAATAATCCGTGGCTACCAGAATCCACTTGTGCTGACCACTGGATGAAGGATTTATTTCACCTATGAAATATAAACCCCACTACTAAAAAGGGCCATTCACAACTATAGGTCTCAGGGGTAAATATTTCAGCTGTTCCTTACTGGTAAATCTTTGGCATTTGTCACAAGATTTGACGAATGCAAACACATCTGAGAAGAGAAAAGGCCAATAATATCCAACCCTCAGGATCTTATGGGTAGTAGTCTTCCAGTAATGATGACCGCTGCAAACGGCTGAATGAAATTGATGTGTCACTTCGACAAACTCTTCTTTATCCAAACACCTGAGAAGCAAACCAGCAGGGTCTCTCCAATATAATAGATTATTATAAATGCAGAATTTTATGGCTCTGAGCTTGAGGGCTCGAGCTTGAGTCAAACTAAGTTCAGGAGGAACTTCAAGCTTTTGCAGAAAATGTATGATGCCAAAATACCATTCACAGGAAGACAAGTGCTCTGCCACTTGCTGACTGTCATGCTGCCCTTCTGCTACCAACTCTGTCTATGAATTTTCTGAACCTTCTCCTATGAAATTAATATCCAGCAGCTTATGATTTTCCTCCGTTAAAAGCTTGGCAAGGCCCTGACCTTTTACCAGCTTGGTGGGCTTCACTTTGATATTGAATTCAATCATCTTTGCAATCCATCTAGCTCTCTTTTCGTCAATATCCGGCTGAGTTAAAACATCTTTTACAGAAGATGAAAGAACATATGCGATGACCTTTGAGTGAAGAATATAAATTCTGAATGATTTTAAAGCTTTTATGAGAGCATAAGCTTGTTTCTCGATAGGGTCATACCTTAGTTCAACATCCCTGAGAGTTTTTTTGAAGAAAGCCACGGGATGATCAAAATTTTCCTCATCTTTCTGAAGCAGGATTGTTGCCACTGTGTCATAGGAAGCAAAGGAAAAGACATAGAAAGTCTTACTGTAGTCTGGGCTGATCAGAATCGGGGATTCGATGATCGCTTTCTTGATATCCTGAAAAGAGTTTTTAGCGTTGTCTGTCCACTTTACCTCAGACCCCTTCTTCAACATGCATGTTATATGTTTGACTAATTCAGCAAAATTGGGCACAAACCTTCTAACAAAATTTATCTTACCAAGCAGTGACTGAATGTCTTTCTTTGACCTCGACAAGGACAGATTTTGAATTGCCTCGACTCGTGTTGGATCAATCATTACACCTTGTGTTGAGACGATGTGGCCTAAGAGCTTACCCTTCCTTAGGGAAAACTGGGATTTCTTGGGATTCAATGAGATCCCGAATTGTCTGCATTTTAAGAACACTCTTTTTAGATGTTTCAGATGCTCCTCATGGCTGTTGGAATATACTGTAATATCATCAAGGTATATGAGGACAAACTTGTCCTTTTCTCCCACGAAGGCTATATACATGGCCCTTTGGAATGTGGCTCCGACATTCATTAACCCAAAGGGCATCTTGGTGTACATAAAGGTACCCCAGAAAGTGGTAAATACAGTCTTCTCCTGATCATCAGGGTGAACAGAAATCTGATTGTAACCAGAAAAGCCATCAAGAAAAGACATGACCTTTGCCCCCGAAATCCTCTGCAACAAGTGTTCCATCTTAGGAAGAGGATAATTGTCCTTATTAGAGCATTTGTTTAAGTTTCTGAAATCTACACACAATCTGACCTCACCATTTTTCTTCCTTACTATCACCAGGTTGGCAATTCATTTGGAATATCTCAAGGGAATTATGATCTTGGCATCTAGGATTTTTTTAATTTCTCTCTCGATCACTGGCAGCAGCAGAGGGCTGATAGGTCTGATTTTTTGCTTGAAAGGAATGGTGTATTTTTCAAGAGGTATCTTATGCTGAATAATATCGGGATCATAAGTCTTTAAATCACTATATTTCCAAGCAAAAACATCGAAAAATTCCTTCAAAACACTGCAGTATTTAGATTTCTCATCAGTAGACAATTCGAAAGACAAATTTATAAACTTGGGCTGGCTTTTACCTCCTATGTTATGCTCTTGAACAGCTGGATCTTTCTCCTTTTGGTCTGGCTTGTAAGGAACATCATTCTGATCAAAAAACCTCTCCAATGGCACCAAACCTCGAGGTATATAATTGTTGGGTAGCTGGACAATATCATGCTGACCCAATTTTTCCCTTAGCTCAGGTTCCTGTGATTCTTATTCATTTATATTCTGCTGATCAATATGCAACTCATAAAACTCATCTACCACTTGGAGAAATCTGTTGATTTCATCATCATCTTCAAAAACTTTCCAATATTTGATATTATCAGGAAAGGAGGGATGATATTTTACTTGAATCTCATAACTGAGCTTAGGGGGCATGGGAGGAATGAATGTGCTGGCTGAAACAGTGAGAGAATTAGCGAGGTGATTCATATCCCTTGGTATATATGAAATTTCAAAAACAGAAAAAGAATCACGCACTTTCCACACCTCATCTCTGTAAGCCTTTAATCTGACATGCTTAGCCTGAAAGGTGTTGTTTACCTGTTGTATGATGAGGTCTGCATCTCCCAATACTTTCAAACCTTTTATCCCCATCTCTTTGGCTGAATTTAATCCCAACAGCAGAGCCTCATACTCTGCTATGTTGTTCGTAGTTCTGAAGTCGAGCTTGAAAGACAAAGATATGGTCTCCTTTGAAGGAGAGATCAGAACTACTCCAGCACTAGCTGAATCCTTAGTGCTAGCCCCATCAAAGTACATAGTCCAGACTGAAATGTCTTCACTTTCAGACTGCTGTTCAATAGGCTTCACTAGCTGCATAGGAGTTGATTGACCATCATCGATCTGAAGGATGCATGAACCAAAATCTGTATCCATAGCATAGTTAGGATGATTGACGGAATTCTTTCCATCACTGATGATGTAAGCAAGTTGGTTTTCCCTGTAAAGTCTTTTCATCTCACCCCCAAACACCAGAATCGTAGCATATGATAGATCCATCTGTAATGTACCTCCTAATCTTTTTCCCCACGAACGAGACAAAAGCAGCCCAAACTTAGGTGGAATATCAACAACCACCATGTCCATAACCATGCTTCTCATGGGAAGTTGAGCAAGGTTTATGACGAGGTCTTTGATGAGGCCTAGACATTTGACTTTCCTAGAATCAAAGGAGAACAGATCTTGATATGGTTTGGTCACCTCCAGACCAAGCTCATCCATCACCGCTTTTGACATAAGATTATGTGACGCCCCGGAGTCAAGCAGAAAATTGTGAAGGAGTTTGTCATGGACATTTAAGGATATGTNATCTGTTCTCCTTTGATTCTAGGAGAACAGATCTTGATATGGTTTGGTCACCTCCAGACCAAGCTCATTCATCACCGCTTTTGACATAAGATTATGTGACGCCCCGGAGTCAAGCAGAAAATTGTGAAGGAGTTTGTCATGGACATTTAAGGATATGTAAAATGGTGGACAAGAATCATCTCGGTCTTCTATCATAGGCCCTATGGTCACTTTAGGCTTATCATCTTGTAGGTTAACGAATTCATCCGATGGAGAGGTCTTAGGATCAAGAGACTTTAGGATGGCTGCTCTAAAGATTTCATTCTTCATGAGTTCATTTAAAGGCATCGATATCTTAACTTTTTGAATTTATGATTAAAAATTGAAAGGGAAAGATGATCTGTCTGAAACCTTTACCTCATTGGAAGGAGCTTTGAGGCTGACCTGCTCCTTGATTGGGGGTTGAGTTTGTTTCTTCTACTGTTTTGCTGGAGGGGAAATCTGTTTTTCAGGAGCGGGAGGCTGCTTGGCAGCAACCTCTTTATTCTTCACAGGAGCAGTATCTTCCTTGTTCTTCATAGGAGCAGCAATGGGTGTTTTTGGACCAGCATTCTTGGATCTTAAGTTGTAGCCTTTCTGATCATCTGTCAATTAGACAGATCCTTCCACACTTGCTTCCTGAATTTTCTGATCCATCAGGGCCTCTTCATAGTCTACCTGTGTTAAAAATGAAGGATCATTTTCATCACCAAAACAATTTATTTCCTCCGCATCTCCGATTTCATCAGGAGGTGGCTATTGCTCTTCATCTAACATTGAATTTTGAAAAGGTGGTCTGACCCTCTAATCATCAACTGGATTTCTATCTCTTTGAAGTATCTGAACTTGTGGATTATTCCTTCTGTAGGGAAAAGTATTTGGATTTCTTGGGGAAAAAGTATTTGGCTCTTTTGCCTTTGCTGGTTGCTGATTTTGGACTTTCAATTTGGACATTTTGAATGTCAGACTATCCAACATCTTAGCCATCTTTTCCATCTTACTGTTGGAAGAAGAAGAGGACTCAACAACAGACTTCTTCCTCTCAGCCCTTCCTTTAAGCTTCTACGATGCTGTAATGTTAGACTCAACCTCGAGGGATGCATCTTGCATTAAAGCAAGCGTGGCTGATCATCTTTCTCTAAGGATAAGACAAAACTCTGAATCAAAGGCAATAGAGAATGTGATCTTTGCCAATGCATCGCTTGGTTTAATCTCTGCAGGGATCTTACCAAACATTTTATTAAATATTTTGATGAAGTCCGAGACCGATTCTCCATCTTCTCTCTTCAAATTTCCAAACTCAGAAATGTAGTATAACAGATCTCTTTGTTCTCCTCAGTGTTTCAAAAATACCTCATCTAACTATTCAATACCAGTGATTGAATTTGCTGGTAGCTCTTTAAACCACTTTCGGGCTTGGCCATCCAAACTCTGCACAAAAACTCTAGTCCACACATCCTCTTCTGAAATATTAATGTTTTCTGCATAATCATAAAAAGATTCAATGTGTTCTTCAGCAGTATACTCCCCTGCTCCTATAAACTTTGGCATGTATTTCTGATAATCACCTGTTGGCATGGCAGACAAGGGATTTGGCAATACAAGTGGGGCATATCTGTTTGCCAAGATCTGTTCCATTCTGGTCAAAGGGGTAGCCATGACAGTCTTGGTGATTGATACAGATGAGGAACTTGTAGGAGATGATGGAGGAGACGAGGAACTCGTAGGAGATGATGGAGGAGATGAGTTTCCTGAGTTAGAATAGAATGGTTGTCTTACTTCACCCTGAGCAGAAGTTTCAGAAGTAGGTGGAAAATAAGAGGCTTTATAAAACTGACTGAGCAACAAAGCTAGATTTTCTTCTCCTTTAGAGGACAGATCATGGAGGATTTCTTCAAGGACGGGCAGATTAGTGTGAGTGTATAAGACACCTTTCGAAGGTTTGATAGGTGATGAATCAAAAGAAGATGAAGAGGAATTTTCCTTCTGTTGGGAGGATTCTATATCCAATTCTTTTGGATGGGATGAAATGTCAATCTCAGGAACAGAATCAGTAATATTAGAAGAAAATGAAGGTTCTTCTGCCTTAGAAACTTGAGATGACTTTTTAATTTCCTGGGGATTTTGAGTTTCAGCAGGGGATCCAACCAAAGATTTT
>JASDQU010737963.1:389491-412549 GCA_032191745.1 Picea mariana
TGCATTATCTGCCACCAACCTCTTGGGACAGCCAAATCTGCTCAAAATATTTTCATAGAGAAACTTCATGACTACCTGGTGTGTAGCATTTCGGGTGGGAATCGCCTCTATCCACTTTGTGAAGTAATCTGTGGCTACCATAATCCACTTGTGCTGACCACTGGATGAAGGATTTATCTCACCTATGAAATCTAAACCCCACTGCTGAAAAGGACCATTCACAACTATAGGTCTCAGGGGTAAAGATTTTAGTTGTTCCTTACCGATAAATCTTTGGCATTTGTCACAAGATTTGACGAATTCACACACATCTGAGAAGAGAAAAGGCCAATAATATCCAGCCCTCAGGATCTTATGGGCAGTAGTCTTCCAGTAATGATGACTGCCGCAAACGGCTGAATGAAACTGATGTGTCACTTCGACAGACTCTTCTTTATCCAAACACCTGAGAAGCAAACTAGCAGGGTCTCTCCAATATAACAAATTATTATAAATGCAGAATTTTATAGCTCTGAGCTTGAGAGCTCGAGCTTCAGTCAAACTGCGTTCAGGAGGAACTTCAAGCTTTTGCAAAAAATGTATGACGCCAGAATACCATTCACAGGAAGACAAGTGCTCTGCCACTTGCTGACTGTCATGCTGCCCTTCCGCTGCCAACTCTGTCTGTGAATTTTCTGAACCTTCTCCTATGAAATTAATATCCAGCAGCGTATGATTTTCCTTCGTTAAAATCTTGGCAAGGCCCTGACCTTTTACCACCTTTGTGGGCTTTACTTCAATATTGAACTCAATCATTTTTGCAATCCATCTGGCTCTCTTTCCATCAATATCCGGCTGAGTCAAAACATCTTTTACAGAAGATGAAGGAACATATGCGATTACCTTTGAGTGAAGAATATAAATTCTGAATGATTTTAAAGCTTTTATGAGAGCATAAGCTTGTTTCTCGATAGGGTCATACCTTAGTTCAGCATCCCTGAGAGTTTTGCTGAAGAAAGCCACGGGATGATCGAAATTTTCCTCATCTTTCTGAAGCAGTACTGTTGCCACTGTGTCATAGGAAGCAAAGGAAAAGACATAGAAAGTCTTACTGTAATCTGGGCTGATCAGAATCGGAGATTCGATGATTGCTTGCTTGATATCCTGAAAAGAGTTTTTCGCGTTGTCTGTCCACTTTACCTCAGACCCCTTCTTCAGCATGCATGTTATATGGTTGACTAATTCAGCAAAATTGGGCACAAACCTTCTAACAAAATTGATCTTACCAAGCAGTGATTGAATGTCCTTCTTTGACCTCGGCAAGGACAGATTTTGAATTGCCTCCACTCGTGCTGGATCAATCATGACACCTTCTGCTAAGACGATGTGGCCTAAGAGCTTACCCTTCCTTAGAGCAAACTGGGATTTCTTGGGATTCAATGAGATCATGAATTGTCTGCATTTTAAGAACACTCTTTTCAGATGCTTCAGATGCTCCTCATGGCTGCTGGAATATATTGTAATATCATCAAGGTATATGAGGACAAACTTGTCCTTTTCTCCCACGAAGGCTATATCCATGGCCCTTTGGAATGTGGCCCCGACATTCATTAACCCAAAGGGAATCTTGGCGTACATAAAGGTACCCCAGGGAGTGGTAAATGCAGTCTTCTCCTGATCATCAGGGTGGACAACAATCTGATTGTAACCGGAAAAGACATCAAGAAAGGACATGACCTTGGCCCCTGAAATCCTCTGCAACAAATGTTCCATCTTAGGAAGAGGATAGTTGTCCTTCTTGGAGCATTTGTTTAAGTTTCTGAAATCTACACACAATCTGACCTCGCCATTTTTCTTCCTTACTATCACCAGGTTGGCAATCCATTTGGAGTATCTCAAGGGAATTATGATCTTGGCATCTAGGAGTTTTTTAATTTCTCTCTCAATTACTGGCAGTAGAATAGGACTGATAGGTCTGAGCTTTTGCTTGAAAGGAATGGTGTCTTTTTCAAGAGGTATCTTATGCTGAATAATATCGGGATCATAAGTCTTTAAATCGCTATATTTCCAAGCAAAAACATCAGAAAACTCCTTCAAAACATCACAGTATTTTGATTTCTCGTCAGCACTCAATTCGAAAGACAAATTTATAAACTTTGGCTGGCTTTTACCTCCTATGTTATGCTCTTGAACAACTGGATCTTTCTCCTTTTTGTCTGGCTTGTAAGGAACATCATTCTGATCAAAAAGACTTTCCAATGGCACCAAACCTCGAGGTATATAATTGTTGGGTAGATGGACAATATCATGCTGACCCAATTTTTCCCTTAGCTCAGGTTTCTGTGATTCTTCTTCATTTATATTCTGCTGATCAATATGCAACTCAGAAAACTCATCTACCACTTGGAGAAATCTGTTGATTTCATCATCATCTTCAAAAACTTTCCAATATTTGATATTATCAGGCAAGGAGGGTTGATATTTTACTTGAATCTCATAACTGAGCTTAGGGGGCATGGGCGGAATGAATGTGCTGGCTGAAACAGTGAGAGAATCAGCGAGCTGATTCATATCCCTTGGTATATATGAAATTTCAAAAACAGAAAAAGAATCATGCACTTTCCATACCTCGTCTCTGTAAGCCTTTAATCTGACATGCTTAGCTTGAAAGGTGCTATTTACCTGTTGTATGATGAGGTCTGCATCTCCCAATACCTTCAAACCTTTTATCCCCATCTCTTTGGCTGAATTTAATCCCAACAACAGAGCCTCATACTCTGGTATGTTGTTGGTAGTTCTGAAGTCGAGCTTGAAAGACAAAGATATGGTCTCCTTTGAAGGAGAGATCAGAACTACTCCAACACCAGCTGAATCCTTAGTGCTGGCCCCATCAAAGTACATAGTCCAGACTGAAATGTCTTCACTTTCAGACTGCTGTTCAATAGGCTTCACTAGCTGCATAGGAGTTGATTGACCATCATCAATCTGAAGGATGCATGAACCAAAATCTGTATCCACCGCATAGATAGGATGATTGACAGAATTCTTTCCATCGCTGATGATGTAAGCAAGTTGATTTTCCCTGTAAATTCTTTTCATCTCACCCCCAAACACCGGAATCGTAGCATATAGCAGATCCATCTGCAATGTACCTCCTAATCTTTTTCCCCATGAACGAGACAAAAGATGCCCAAACTTAGGTGGAATATCAACAACCACCACGTCCATAACCATGCTTCTCATGGGCAGTTGAGCAAGGTTTATGACAAGGTCTTTGATGAGGCCTAGACATTTGACTTTCCTAGAATCAAAGGAGAACAGGTCTTGATATGGTTTGGTCACCTCCAGACCAAGCTCATCCATCACCGCTTTTGACATAAGATTATGTGACGCCCCGGATTCAAGCAAACAATTGTGAAGGAGTTTGTCATGGACATTTAAAGATATGTAAAATGGTGGACAAGAATCATCTCGGTCTTCTATCATAGGCGCTATGGTCACTTTAGGATTATCATCTTGTAGGTTAAAAAAAACATCCAATGGAGAGGTCTTAGAATCAAGAGACTTTAGGATGGCTGCTCTAAAGATTTCATTCTTCATTAGTTTAGTTAAAGGCATCGGTATCTTAACTTTTTGAATTTCTGATTCAAAATTGAAAGAGAAAGATGATCTGTCTGAAAACTTTACCTCATTGGAAGGAGCTTTGAGGATGACCTGCTCCTTGACTGGGGGCTGAGTTTGTTTCTTCTGCTGTTTTGAGGGAGGGGGAATCTATTTTTCAGGAGCGGGAGGCTATTTGGCAGCAACCTCTTTATTTTTCACGGGAGCAGTATCCTCCTTGTTCTTCACAGGAGCAGCAATGGGTGTTTTTGGACCAACATTCTTGGATCTTAAGTTGTAGCCTTTCTGATCATCTGTCAAGTAGACAGTTCCTTCCACACTTGCTTCCTGAATTTGGTGATCCATCAGGGCCTCTTCATAGTCTACCTGTGTTAAAAATGAAGGATCATTTTCATCACCAAAACAATTTATTTCATCCGCATCTCCGATTTCATCAAGAAGTGGTTGTTGCTCTTCATCTAACACTGCATTTTGAAAAGGTGGTCTGACCCTCTGATCATCAACTAGATTTCTATCTCTTTGAAGTATCTGAACTTGTGGATTATTCCTTCTGTAGGGAAAAGTATTTGGATTTCTCGGGCCAAAAGTATTTAGCTCTTTTGCCTTTGCTGGTTGCTGATTTTGGACTTTTAATTTGGACATTTCGGATATCAGACTATCCAACATCTTAGCCATCTTTTCCATCTTATTGTTAGAAGAAGAAGAGGACTCAACAATAGATTTCTTCCTCTTAGCCCTTCCTTTAAGCTTCTGCGATGCTGTAATGTTAGACTCAACCTCGAGGGCGACATCTTGCATTAAAGCAAGTGTGGCTGATCGTCTTTCTCTAAGGATAAGGCAAAACTCTGAATCAAAGGCAGTAGAGAATGTGATCTTTGCTGATGCATCGCTTGGTTTTATATCTGCAGGGATCTTACCAAACATTTTATTGAATCTCTTGATAAAGTCCGAGACCGATTCTTCATCTCCTCTCTTCAAACTTCCAAACTCAGAAATGTAGTATAACATATCTCTTCTTTCTCCCCAGTGTTTCAGGAATACCTCATCTAATTGTTCAATACCAGTGATCGAATTTGCTGGTAGTTCTTTGAACCACTTTTGGGCTTGGCCATCCAAACTCTGCACAAAAACTCTAGTCCACACATCTTCTTCTGAAATATTAATGTTTTTTGCATAAGCATAAAAAGCTTCAATGTGTTCTTCAACAGTATACTCCCCTGCTTCTGTAAACTTTGGCATGTATTTCTGATAGTCACCGGTCGACATGGCAGACAAGGGATTTGGCAACACAAGTGGGGCATATCTGTTTGCCAAGATCTGTTCCATTCTGGTCAAAGGGGCAACCATGACAGTCTTGTTGATTGATACAGAAGAGGAACTTGCAGGAGATGATGGAGGAGGTGAGGAACTCGTAGGAGATGATGGAGGAGATGAGTTGCCTAAGTTAGAATAGAATGGATGTCTTACTTCACCCCGAGCAAAATTTTCAGAAGTAGGTGGAAAATAAGAGGCTTTATAAAACTGACTGAGCAACAAAGCTAGATTTTCTTCTCCTTTAGAGGACAGATCATGGAGGATGTATTCAAGAACAGGCAGATTACTGTGAGTGTATAAGACACCTTTCGAAGGTTTGATGGGTGATGAATCGAAGGAAGATGAAGAAGAATTTTCTTTCTGTCAGGAGGATTCTGTATTCAATTCTTTTGGATGGGATTAAATGTCAATCTCAGGAACAGAATCAGTAATATTAGAAGAAAATGAAGGTTCTTCTACCTTAGAAACTTGAGATGAATTTTCAATTTCCTGGGAATTATGAGTTTCAGCAGGGGATTCAACCAAAGACTTTTTAGATATGGAAGGATGAGTATTAGTTTGAATACCTGAATCAATTGCACTTGCAGATCCGGAAGCCCGTCTTTGTAAAGCTTTACCCTTGCTGATGATCTTCTCTGGATCAGGAACTGATGTTGTCAATGGGCCTTCTAGGTTCGCCCTGGTGTGAGCTCTTTTAGGAGCCACTTCGTTTCAATGGAGTTGCCGGATAGAAAATGTAAAACCTGATAGTGTCTACTTCTTGTCTATCATCAAGAACTAGATCTATGTCGTCTCCCAGAGAAGCTGAGCTTCGATCTCCTCTCCCCGGCAACGGCGCCAATTTGTTATCACTCCAGGAAACTCTCCTCGACTGTAAGTCGGAGATGCCTGGTAACTAACTCTTTTTGGGAAATATTTTCTTAATAATGATGTGGTTTTTTGGATCGAGATGAATATCTAGGGACTGGACTGTGTGTTCAAGACTGTTTAGAAATATAAAATCTCACAAGGCCTTCTAGTAATGCAATAAGACAAGGTTTGATTAAATGCAAGAGAAAATAACTATCGAACCAGATTATACTCATATAAAACAAGCACAATGGGTTTAATAGCTAAGGAAATATCTTATGATTATCAACTTAATCAATCAATAAATGAGATGACAGTCACATACAGATTGAATGAGCATCAATAAAGAGCATTCACTCATAAGATATCAGAGAACAGAAAAGAGAAGTCTGACAACACAACTGAAGGAAGCTTGAAATTTTTCATATAATAAGAATAGGTCTCTCTTACAGTAGCAGTATGTAGAAAACAAAATCGAACCCAGTTTCATATCAAAAATAGGCATTTATAGCCTCTTACAAACAATTATACAGATCCTAAAAACATGGATCTGTATTTAATAAAGACAACTCAATTCTATCTAAACAACTTGAAAATAAATTCTTTAACAACTAAACTTAAAAGTCGAACTGTCTTCAATCTCCAAAATCGCCATCTGCATCCTTCAGCTCCTGATATCTGCAATGTGGTGAAGAATAACAGGACACCTGTCTTTGACAGTTGGATCTCCCAACGTTCATAGCCGATTTCTGAGGAAATGGTTTTGCATTTGTTACCAAAATTCTCTCGAACCTCTGATGCTGAACCCTTTGCATGCGATCTGATAGCCCACTGATACACTGGAGTCCCTTCAAAACTTGTTTGGAATAAACTGTCGTGTCCTTGGCTTCAAAAATTACTTTCTCAGCTTTCCACAGCGCAATCGTTTAAATTTTCGCGGGTTAGCTGTTGAAAGCCGTCACTTTCCACAGCTAACGGGTTGTAAAATGAATCTTTGCGCTGGTGAAAGTCCCGATTGCGCTAAAAATGAGTTTTTACCTCCAAAATTTCGATTTCATCAAAATTCATTGTGTTCCAGATTTCTCACCTTGCATATTAACGATGACTTGAGCGAGAACCTTCAGATCTGGATGAGATTTTTGCCTCAATTTTTGTTTCAACCTCCTTATCTTCCTTTTGAGGCGTTTGACAAGCCACCACAAGCTGTTGTAGTCTTTGGCGAGTTTTTTCTTCCTCTTCATCTCTCTGACACTTTCCTTAGCCAATCTTTCAAACGCAACATTGGTCTTGGTGAAGTTATCAGACAACTTCTTATACCTTTCTTTAATCACCCGCTCCAAGACTTCTTGCTGAGATATGACCTCTTTCAAATGCTTGATTTTTTGAGACTTCTTTGACTTGGAGCTTTTCGATGTTTCTCCCTGTTCTGTCTGATTGAAGGTTTCATAGTTCTGTGCACACTCAGTTGACTGCTCAAGACTCTTGGTGACAGGGCATTGATCTTGCTGCTCTGATTCTGAATCTGAATAGGGCAAGTTTAGTATATTAGTTCTCTTCCCTGTACTCTACTCTGTAGGATACTCTGTGTTTTTCTCTGTGCACTGTTCTATGGTCTGTTCTGTGGTTTGCTCAAAGTTTAGTTTTCTCTTCAACCCGTGAGGCTTCATTCCAGGTATTCTGTCTTCTAGAGGTCCTGGCAGGGTCCTTCTTTTTCTTGAACTGCTTTGAGGAGATGATTATTTCTTTGAACCCTTCCCCTGTTCATTTGCAATCTGGTTTTGTGTTTCAAAACCTTCCTAGAATAGAAAATGCTCCCAGATCCTTCCCTGTTGTTTCAATTCCTCCAGGATAATCAATTTTATAAGACCGAAGTGACACATAGTAGTTTTTATGTTCAAGGGTTGAGCTCTAATCTTCTTTCACACCTTAGTCAAACTTTTATGTAGGAAATAAGGCAAATTAAGAGGGGTCTTGCCTGTGAAATGATCCAGGAGTTTGAAGTGGTACATCATAAGTTTATCATACCTGCCCTCCCATGTAATGTACAATTGGATACCTCTGAACAACTCCTGCCATTCTTCATCTAGATAAGAAACTAGCATACCCTTTTTCTATGCCTTGTGCTTGTACCCTTCTTTCAAATAAACTCTGAAATCTAAATTTTTGGGAGCGGTGGTTTTAAACCACTTCTGACCGGTTCTTGGTAGGCCTGTTGCTGCAGCAATAGTAGCTTCATCCACCACAATCTCCATGGACCCGACGCGAGCCTTGTTCCCATCGAAAGTCTTGGCAAAGGCTTCTGCTGTAGACTGGTGGCAACTGACTTGTAACCTTTCCATGAATTCAAAACACCCTGCATTCAAAAACTGTCTCTAGACCTCGGGGTGTGTATGTAAAAAGGACATGCTATCCAGCTCCCTCTTGAGTAGAGCACCACTGCTTTTTCTCACCATTATGTAACTCGAAGATCCTGTCAATTTGTAACCCTTGCAACTGCTGGTCGAACCTATGTTCTGCGCTGTTGAAAGCACTTCGGGAATCGGCTCTTGTTTTAAAACATTTGAAACCTTGACAAGCCTCCGCGAACATGGTATGATATGGAAATGATGACTTGATTTGATGCTTATCATGTCGGCAATACGTCCTCTGTACCTGCACTACTGCATTCGAGCTTGACATCCCTAATGCCATGATTTTAGAACGTGAGTTTCTGAGTAGAATTAGTGTCATGATCCTATTCTGACGTGCAGAATTGCGTTTCCATCATTACCCATTCTTATCAGCGCATGATTTACATTTTCCTAATGTGGGATGATCATATCATCATTACCTTCAGACGTGGATATCACGCACGTGATTCCCGCTTCCTTCAACCACGACCCGTGGAAAACGCCTTTGTTAACTGTTCATACTTGCCGCTTTCACCAGCGCATGACCCTGTGGAAAAACTCGGTTAGCTGTTGAAAGTGTTCACTTTCCTCAGCACGTGACCTTTTAAAATTGCTCCTTAGCTGCGGAAAGTGTTCATTTTCCCCAGCGCGCGTCCTCGTAAAAACCGCTCCATAGCTGCGGAAAGTATGCACTTTCAACAACGCACGACCCACGAAACTGATTGTTGAACTTTTTGAATTTCACCACTTTCCACAGCACACAGACTTATGAGAAGCGCCCCTTAGCTGCTGAAAGTCGCCACTTTCCACAACTAACATTCAACTTTTGGGCACAGGTTAGCTGCGGAGAGTAAATTATGCAAATTTTGAAAAGAAGACTTTATGGATCATATTATTTTCTAGGACGAAAACCGAAACCTAAGATTTGCAACTATGGAAACTTAAAAAAAAATGACTTGAGGTTACAACCTATCACCTAAAAAAGGAAAATAAATTCACCAATTTATTTGAAGAGTTAACACTGGCTCCTATTGGGGATGAACACCTCCCTGTGAGGTTTCAAGAACCATAGAATCAATGCCTTTCCTGAAAAAGAACCTAAAAACTAAACTATCTGCTAGTGTTTCCATTGGGCATGGAGTTATTCAAAAATAAAAATTAAGACTATCATTACAATGTCTAGGCTTCACATCCTTAGACAAAATAAAGTTTTAAAAATCGCCCGTTTACCGGGCCACTGAACATTTCTTCACCTTCCAGATTTTGCAGAATGAAAGTGTTGTTGTTTTGCACCTGAGAAATAAAAAAAGGGCCTGTCCACAGAGAATCGAACTTGTTATGCTTGCGTTTTTCCTGCCTAAGAGCATCCCACTTTAGAACCCAGTCACCGTTCTGAAACTGTCCACCTTCGCCCTTCTGTCAAACGTCTTTTTGATCTGCATTTGATGAGCTTCTGATCTTTCCACTAACTGTTCACGAGCTTGTTGCAGTTCCACCAAATCCAACATCCTTCTTACCATGTCATTTTGCTCAGTCTGTTCTTCCTGAAAGAACTTAGCCACAGGAAAAACTAACTGAACAGAAAAAATTGCATCAGTCCCATAAACCAACTTGAATGGGGAAGTTCCTATGGATTTTTTAATAGTTACTCTGTCTGCCCACAGAGAAAATTTCAGTTTGGAATCCCAATTCTTTTTATTTTCGTCTAACAGTTTTCTTATGATTTTGATCAAGCTCTTATTTGACGATTCAACCAAACCATTACCTTGAGGATAGTAAGGAGTTGAGTGTACAAGCTGGATGCCCATTGATTCACACATGTCTACCAATGCTTCTGCTTTAAACGCTACTGCATTATCTTCCACCAACCTCTTGGGACAGCCAAATCTGCTCAAAATATTTTCATAGAGAAACTTCATGACTACCTGGTGTGTAGCATTTCGGGTGGGAATCGCCTCTATCCACTTTGTGAAGTAATCTGTGGCTACCAGAATCCACTTGTGCTGACCACTGGATGAAGGATTTATCTCACCTATGAAATCTAAACCCCACTGCTGAAAAGGGCCATTCACAACTATAGGTCTTAGGGGTAAACATTTTAGCTGTTCCTTACCGGTAAATCTTTGGCATTTGTCACAAGATTTGACGAATGCACACACATCTGAGAAGAGAAAAGGCCAATAATATCCAGCCCTCAGGATCTTATGGGCAGTAGTATTCCAGTAATGATGACTGATGCAAACGGCTGAATGAAACTGATGTGTCACTTCGACAGACTCTTCTTTATCCAAACACCTGAGAAGCAAACTAGCAGGGTCTCTCCAATATAACAGATTATTATAAATGCAGAATTTTATAGCTCTGAGCTTGAGAGCTCGAGCTTGAGTCAAACTGAGTTCAGGAGGAACTTCAAGCTTTTGCAGAAAATGTATGATTCCAGAATACCATTCATAGGAAGACAAGTGCTTTGCCACTTGCTGACTGTCATGCTGCCCTTCCGCTGCCAACTCTGTCTGTGAATTTTCTGAACCTTCTCCTATGAAATTATTATCCAGCAGCTTATGATTTTCCTCCGTTAAAAGCTTGGCAAGGCTCTGACCTTTTACCACCTTTGTGGGCTTTACTTCAATATTGAACTCAATCATTTTTGCAATCCATCTAGCTCTCTTTCTGTCAATATCCGGCTGAGTCAAAACATCTTTTACAAAAGATGAAGGAACATATGCGATTACCTTTGAGTGAAGAATATAAATTCTGAATGATTTTAAAGCTTTTATGAGAGCATAAGCTTGTTTCTCGATAGGGTCATACCTTAGTTCAACATCCCTGAGAGTTTTGCTGAAGAAAGCCACGGGATGATCGAAATTTTCCTCATCTTTCTGAAGCAGTACTGCTGCCACTATGTCATAGGAAGCAAAGGAAAATACATAGAAAGTCTTACTGTAATCTGGGCTGATCAGAATCAGAGATTCGATGATCGCTTGCTTGATATCCTGAAAAGAGTTTTTTGTGTTGTCTGTCCACTTTACCTCAGACCCCTTCTTCAGCATGCATGTTATATGTTTGACTAATTCAGCAAAATTGGGCACAAACCTTCTAACAAAATTTATCTTACCAAGCAGTGACTGAATGTCCTTCTTTGACCTCAGCAAGGACAGATTTTGAATTGCCTCCACTCGTGCTGGATCAATCATGACACCTTCTGCTGAGACGATGTGGACTAAGAGCTTACCCTTCCTTAGAGAAAACTGGGATTTCTTGGGATTCAATGAGATCCCGAATTGTCTGCATTTTAAGAACACTCTTTTCAGATGCTTCAGATGCTCCTCATGGCTGCTGGAATATACTGTAATATCATCAAGGTATATGAGGAAAAACTTATCCTTTTCTCCCAAAAAGGCTATATCCATGGCCCTTTGGAATGTGGCCCCGACATTCATTAACCCAAAGGGCATCTTGGCGTACATAAAGGTACCCCAGGGAGTGGTAAACGCAGTCTTCTCCTGATCATCATGGTGGACAACAATCTGATTGTAACCGGAAAAGCCATCAAGAAAGGACATGAACTTGGCCCCTGAAATCCTCTACAACAAATGTTCCATCTTAGAAAGAGGATAGTTGTCCTTCTTGGAACATTTGTTTAAGTTTCTGAAATCTACACACAATCTGACCTCGCCATTTTTCTTCCTTACTATCACCAGGTTGGCAATCCATTAGTAGTATCTCAAGGGAATTATGATCTTGGCATATAGGAGTTTTTTAATTTCTCTCTCAATTACTGGCAGTAGAATAGGACTGATAGGTCTGAGCTTTTGCTTGAAAGGAATGGTGTCTTTTTCAAGAGGTATCTTATGCTGAATAATATCGGGATCATAAGTCTTTAAATCACTATATTTCCAAGCAAAAACATCAGAAAACTCCTTCAAAACATCACATTATTTTGATTTCTCGTCAGCAGTCAATTCAGAAGACAAATTTATAAACTTGGGCTGGCTTTTACCTCCTATGTTATGCTCTTGAACAACTGGATCTTTCTCCTTTTTGTCTGGCTTGTAAGGAACATCATTATGATCAAAAAGACTTTCCAATGGCACTAAACCTCGAGGTATATAATTGTTGGGTAGCTGGACAATATCATGCTGACCCAGTTTTTCCCTTAGCTCAGGTTTCTGTGATTCTTCTTCATTTATATTCTGCTGATCAATATGCAACTCAGAAAACTCATCTACCACTTGGAGAACTCTGTTGATTTCATCATCATCTTCAAAAACTTTCCAATATTTGATATTATCAGGCAAGGAGGGTCGATATTTTACTTGAATCTCATAACTGAGCTTAGGGGGCATGGGCGGAATGAATGTGCTGGCTGAAACAACGAGAGAATCAGCGAGCTGATTCATATCCCTTGGTATATATGAAATTTCAAAAACAGAAAAAGAATCACGCACTTTCCATACCTCGTCTCTGTAAGCCTTTAATCTGACATGCTTAGCTTGAAAGGTGCTATTTACCTGTTGTATGATGAGGTCTGCATCTCCCAATACCTTCAAACCTTTTATCCCCATCTCTTTGGCTGAATTTAATCCCAACAACAGAGCCTCATACTCTCATATGTTGTTGGTAGTTCTGAAGTCGAGCTTGAAAGACAAAGATATGGTCTCCTTTGAAGGAGAGATCAGAACTACTCCAGCACCAGCTGAATCCTTAGTGCTGGCCCCATAAAAGTACATAGTCCAGACTGAAATGTCTTCACTTTCAGACTGCTGTTCAATAGGCTTCACTAGCTGCATAGGAGTTGATTGACCATCATCAATCTGAAGGTTGCATGAACCAAAATCTGTATCCACCGCATAGATAGGATGATTAACGGAATTCTTTCCATCGCTGATGATGTAAGCAAGTTGATTTTCCTTGTAAAGTATTTTCATCTCACCCCCAAACAACGGAATCGTAGCATATAACAGATCCATCTGCAATGTACCTCCTAATCTTTTTCCCCATGAACGAGATAAAAGAAGCCCAAACTTAGGTGGAATATTAGCAACCACCACATCCATAACCATGCTTCTCATGGGCAGTTGAGCAAGGTTTATGACAAGGTATTTGATGAGGCCTAGACATTTGACTTTCCTAGAATCAAAGGAGAACAGGTCTTGATATGGTTTGGTCACCTCCAGACCAAGCTCATCCATCACCGCTTTTGACATAAGATTATGTGACGCCCCAGATTCAAGCAAACAATTGTGAAGGAGTTTGTCATGGACATTTAAGGATATGTAAAATGGTGGACAAGAATCGTCTCAGTCTTCTATCATAGGCCCTATGGTCACTTTAGGATCATCATATTGTAGGTTAACAAAATCATTCGATGGAGAGGTCTTTGGATCAAGAGACTTTAGGATGGCTGCTCTAAAGATTTCATTCTTCATGAGTTCAGTTAAAGGCATCGGTATCTTAACTTTTTGAATTTCTGATTCAAAATTGAAGGAGAAAGATGATCTGTCTGAAACCTTTACCTCATTGGAAGGAGCTTTGAGGCTTACCTGCTCCTCTACTGGGGGCTGAGTTTGTTTCTTCTGCTGTTTTGCTGGAGGGGGAATCTGTTTTTCAGGAGCGGGAGGCTGTTTGGCAGAAACCTCTTTATTTTTCACAGGAGCAGTATCTTCCTTGTTCTTCACAGGAGCAGCAATGGGTGTTTTTGGACCAGCATTCTTGTATCTTAAGTTGTAGCCTTTCTGATCATCTATCAAGTAGACAGTTCCTTCCACACTTGCTTCCTGAATTTGGTGATCCATCAGGGCCTCTTCATAGTCTACCTGTGTTAAAAATGAAGGATCATTTTCATCACCAAAACAATTTATTTCATCCGCATCTCCGATTTCATCAGGAGGTGGTTGTTGCTCTTCATCTAACACTGCATTTTGAAAAGGTGGTCTGACCCTCTGATCATCAACTGGATTTCTATCTCTTTGAAGTATCTGAACTTGTGGATTATTCCTTCTGTAGGGAAAAGTATTTGGATTTTTCGGGGCAAAAGTATTTGGCTCTTTTGCCTTTGCTGGTTGCTGATTTTGGACTTTCAATTTGGACATTTCAGATGTCAGACTATCCAACATCTTAGCCATCTTTTCCATCTTACTGTTAGAAGAAGAAGAGGACTCAACAACAGATTTCTTTCTCTCAACCCTTCCTTTAAGCTTCTGCGATGCTGTAATGTTAGACTCAACCTCGAGGGCGACATCTTGCATTAAAGCAAGCGTGGCTGATCGTCTTTCTCTAAGCATAAGACAAAAATCTGAATAAAAGGTAGTAGAGAATGTGATCTTTGCTGATGCATCGCTTGGTTTAATATCTGCAGGGATCTTACCAAACATTTTGTTGAATCTCTTGATAAAGTCCGAGACCGATTCTTCATCTCCTCTCTTCAAACTTCCAAACTCAGAAATGTAGTATAATAGATCTCTTCTTTCTCCCCGGTGTTTCAGGAATACCTCATGTAATTGTTCAATACCAGTGATCGAATTTGCTGGTAGTTCTTTGAACCACTTTCGGGCTTGGCCATCCAAACTCTCCACAAAAACTCTAGTCCACACATCTTCTTCTGAAATATTAATGTTTTCTGCATAAGCATAAAAAGATTCAATGTGTTCTTTAGCAGTATACTCCCCTGCTCCTGTAAACTTTGGCATGTATTTCTGATAGTCACAGATTGGCATGGCAGACAAGGGATTTGGAAATACAAGTGGGGCATATCTGTTTGCCAAGATCTATTCCATTCTGGTCAAAGGGGAAGCCATGACAGTCTTGGTGATTGATACAGACGAGGAACTTGCAGGAGATGATGGAGGAGGTGAGGAACTCGTAGGAGATGATGGAGGAGATGAGTTGCCTGAGTTAGAATAGAAAGGTTGTCTTACTTCACCCCGAGCAGAAGTTTCAGAAGTAGGTGGAAAATAAGAGGCTTTATAAAACTGACTAAGCAACAAAGCTAGATTTTCTTCTCCTTTAGAGGACAAATCATGGAGGATGTATTCAAGAACAGGCAGATTAGTGTGAGTGTATAAGACACCTTTCGAAGGTTTGATGGGTGATGAATCGAAGGAAGATGAAGAAAAATTTTCTTTCTGTCGGGAGGATTTTGTATTCAATTCTTTTGGATGGGATGAAATGTCAATCTCAGGAACAGAATCAGTAATATTAGAAGAAAATGAAGGTTCTTCTACCTTAGAAACTTGAGATGAATTTTCAATTTCCTGGGAATTATGAGTTTCAGCAGGGGATTCAACCAAAGACTTTTTAGATATGGAAGGATGAGTATCAGTTTGAATACCTGAATCATTTGCACTTGCAGATCCGGAAGCCCGTATTTGTATATCTTTACCCTTGCTGATGATCTTCTCTGGATCAGGAACTGATGTTGTCAATGGGCCTTCTAGGTTCTCCCTGGTGTGAGCTCTTTTAGGAGCCACTTCGTTTCAATGGAGTCGCTAGATAGAAAATGTACAACCTGATAGTGTCTACTTCTTGTCTATCATCAAGAACTAGATCTATGTCGTCTCCCAGAGACGCTGAGCTTCGATCTCCTCTCCCCGGCAACGACGCCAATTTGTTATCACTCCAGGAAACTCTCCTAGGCTGTAAGTCGGAGATGCCTGGTAACTAACTCTTTTTGGGAAATATTTTCTCAATAATGATGTGGTTTTTTGGATCGAGATGAATATCTAGGGACTGGAATGTGTGTTCAAGACTGTCTAGAAATATAAAATCTCACAAGGCCTTGTAGTAATGCAATCAGACAAGGTTTGATTAAATGGAAGAGAAAATAACTATCGAACGAGATTATACTCATATAAAACAAGCACAATGGGTTTAATAGCTAAGGAAATATCTTATGATTATCAACTTAATCAATCAATAAATGAGATGACAGTCACATACAGATTGAATGAGCATCAATAAAGAGCATTCACTCATAAGATATCAGAGAACAGAAAAGAGAAGTCTGACAACACAACTGAAGGAAGCTTGAAATTTTTCATATAATAAGAATAGGTCTCTCTTACAGTAGCAGTATGTAGAAAACAAAATCGAACCCAGTTTCATATCAAAAATAGGCATTTATAGCCTCTTACAAACARTTATACAGATCCTAAAAACATGGATCTGTATTTAATAAAGACAACTCAATTCTATCTAAACAACTTGAAAATAAATTCTTTAACAACTAAACTTAAAAGTCGAACTGTCTTCAATCTCCAAAATCGCCATCTGCATCCTTCAGCTCCTGATATCTGCAATGTGGTGAAGAATAGCAGAACACCTGTCTTTGACAGTTGGATCTCCCAATGTTCATGGTCGATTTCTGAGGAAATGGTTTTGCATTTGTTACCAAAATTCTCTCGAACCTCTGATGCTGAACCCTTTGCATGCGATCTGATAGCCCACTGATACACTGGAGTCCCTTCAAAACTTGTTTGGAATGAACTGTCGTGTCCTTGGCTTCAAAAATTACTTTATCAGCTTTCCACAGCGCAATCGTTTAAATTTTTGTGGGTTAGCTGTGGAAAGCCGTCACTTTCCACAGCTAACGGGTCGTAAAATGAAGCTTTGCGCTGGTGAAAGTCCTGATTGCGCTAAAAATGAGTTTTTACCTCCAAAATTTCGATTTCATCAAAATTCATTGTGTTCCAGATTTCTCACCTTGCATATTAACGACGACTTGAGCGAGAACCTTCAGATTTGGATGAGATTTTTGCCTCAATTTTTGTTTCAACCTCCTTATCTGCCTTTTGAGGTGTTTGGCAAGCCACCACAAGCTGTTGTAGTCTTTGGCGAGTTTTTTCTTCCTCTTCTTCTCTCTGACACTTTCCTTAGCCAATCTTTCAAACGTAGCATTGGTCTTGGCGAAGTTATCAGACAACTTCTTATACCTTTCTTTAATCACCCGCTCCAAGACTTCTTGCTGAGCTATGACCTCTTTCAAATGCTTGATTTTTTGAGACTTCTTTGACTTGGAGCTTTTCGATGTTTCTCCCTGTACTGTCTGATTGAAGGTTTCATAGTTCTGTGCACACTCAGCTGATTGCTCGTGAGTCTTGGTGATAGGGCATTGATCTTGCTGCTCTGATTCTGAATCTGAATAGGGAAAGTTTATTATATTGGTTCTCTTCCCTGTACTCTGCTCTGTAGGATACTCTGTGTTTTGCTCTGTGCACTGTTCTATGGTCTGTTCTGTGGTTTTCTCAAAGTTTAATTTTCTCTTCAACCTGTGAGGCTTCATTCTAGGTATTCTGTCTTCTAGAGGTCCTGGCAGGGTCCTTCTTTTTCTTGAACTGCTTTGAGGAGATGATTGTTTCTTTGAACCCTTCCCCTGTTTATTTGCAATCTGGTTTTGTGTTTCAAAACCTTCCCAGAATAGAAAATGCTCCCAGCTCCTTCCTTGTTGTTTCAATTCCTCCAGGATAATCAATTTTATAAGACCGAAGTGACACAGAGTAGTTTTTATGTTCTAGGGTTGAGCTCTAATCTTCTTGCAAACCTTAGTCAAACTTTTATGTAGGAAATAAGGAAAATTAAGAGGGTTCTTGCCTGTGAAATGATCCAGGAGTTTGAAGTGGTACATCATAAGTTTATCATACTTGTCGTCCGATGTAATGTACAATTGGATACCTCTGAACAACTCCTGCCATTCTTCATCTAGATAAGAAACTAGCATACCCTTTTTCCATGCCTTGTGCTTGTACCCTTCTTTCAAATAAACTCTGAAATCCAAATTTTTGGGAGCGGTGGTTTTAAACCACTTCTGACCGGTTTTTGGTAGGCCTGTTGCTGCAACAATAGTAGCTTCATCCACCACAATCTCCATGGACCCGACGCGAGCCTTGTTCCCATCGAAAGTCTTGGCAAAGGCTTCTGCTGTAGACTGGTGGCAACCGACTTGTAACCTTTCCACGAATTCAAAACACCCTGCATTCAAAAAATGTCTCTGGACCTCGGGGTGTGTTTGTAAAAAGGACAGGATATCCAGCTCCCTCTTGAGTAGAGCACCACTGCGTTTTCTCACCATTCTGTAACTCGAAGATCCTGTCAATTTGTAACCCTTGCAACTGCTGGTCGAACCTATGTTCTGTGCTGTTGAAAGCACTTCGAGAATCGACTCTTGTTTTAAAACATTTGAAACCTTGACAAGCCTCCGCGAACAGAGTATGATATGGAAACAATGACTTGATTTGATGCTTATCATGCTGGCAATACGTCCTCTGTACCTGCACTACTGCATTCGAGCTTGACATCCCTGATGCCATGATTATAGAACGTGAGTTTCTGAGCAGAATTAGTGTCATGATCCTATTCTGACGTGCAGAATTGCGTTTCCATCATTACCCACTCTTATCAGCGCATGATTTAGATTTGCCTGACGTGGGATGATCATATCATCATTGCCTTCAGACATGGATATCACGTACGTGATTCCCGCTTCCTTCAACCACGACCCGTGGAAAACGCCTCTTTTAACTGTTCATACTTGCCGCTTTCACCAGCGCATGACCCTGTGGAAAAACTCGGTTAGCTGTTGAAAGTGTTCACTTTCCTCAGCGCGTGACCTTTTAAAATTGCTCCTTAGCTCCGAAAAGTGTTCATTTTCCCCAGCGTGCGTCCTCGTAAAAGCCGCTCCATAGCTGCAGAAATTATGCACTTTCAACAACGCACGACCCACAAAACTGATTGTTGAACTTTTTGAACTTCACCACTTTCCACAGCGCACAGACTTCTGAGAAGCGCCCCTTAGCTGCTGAAAGTCGCCACTTTCCACGGCTAACATTCAACTTTTGGGCACACGTTAGCTGCGGAAAGTAAATTATGCAAATTTTGAAAAGAAGACTTTATGGATCATATTATTTTCTAGGACGAAAACCGAAACCTAAGTTTTGCAACTATGGAAACTTAAAAAAAAATAACTTGAGGTTACAACCTATCACCTAAAAAAGGCAGATAAATTCACCAATTTTTTTGAGGAGTTAACAGGTACAAATCAAGAAGAAATATGTTCACCATTTCAAAAAAATTCAGAAGATGAAGAGTACATAATCAACAGAGTTATGTTGTTTTGCTTCAATTGTGAAAAAATGCAGACATCTTGAAATAGAATGCCATGAAGGAAATGAGACAGAAAAACTAATTGAAAAGGAAGACAATTATGAAGAAAAATTGATTAGTGCTTTAGATGAACTAAGAAAAGAAAGAGAAGAAAACAAGTCACTCAAGAAAGAGTTGATGAAACAAAAGGAAAGTGTTCACATTTTTTAAGAAGCCCAACAGGTCATCGAGAACTTAAGAACTCAACTAGAAGAGGCCAGAAAGATCGAAGAAAATCTTGAATATCAAAAGCAGTATTTGGAAGCCAACATAGAAGCACAAAAGGAAGAAGAAAAAATGAGAGAGAATATATTGACAGATCATCTTAAGGAAATAACTAATGATCTAAACCAACTTGAGGCAGAGTTTGGTCAAGAAGAGAAAGGACTCGAAGAAGAAATAATCACATCAAAAATTCATCTTGAAGAAGTGAAAAGAACAGAAGAAGTCATGAAGTCTCAGATAATGAAGAAAGAAGAAGAGGTTGAGAAGCTTGAAGAAGAAGTTGTTACATTGAGAGGTAAAATCGTCAAGTTCAACAAGAATGTTGAAGAGACAAAAACATCCACATCAGTTATAGAGAATGAAGAGAAGCACTCAAGGTTTCTAGAAAAGAAGAATGAAGAAAATAGAAAGAGTTATACAGAAGTACTCAAAAGAAGGAATCATGCTCAACCAAAATCTAAGAAAACTATTGAAGATACATCTTCAAGAAGACCATCCATGTTCAAGGCACAAAGAAACTTCAATCATGATCATGATCAGTCAAGGAAAAAATTCAGAAGGATTATGCCACAAAGAAGATCATTCGTTCCCAGCTATCATCAGTCAATGCAAATTTATTTTATGGTCATTGTTTTTATTGTACTAACTTTGGACATAAGGTTGCAGATTGCAGGGATTATAAAAGAAATGTTCAAGCAAGAAATGCCTATGTGGCCCCAAGTAACATTGAATGTTACAAATGTCATAACTATGGACACATAGCTAGTTATTGTAGAAGCATGATCGATACTTACATGAAAGAGAACACTGATATCAGATGTAAGAAAGTGTGGATAAGAAAACATGAAGAACAGGTGAACAAAGACCAGGTCCTAGAGATCGTAAGATTGGCAATAAAACGAGATGAAGAAAATTCTAGAGAGAAAAAGAAAGATGTCAAATACAAAAAGGTTTGGAAAATAACTGAAAGAAAAGAAGGACAGGTAAATAAGGAACAGGTTCAAGAGATTGTAATTTCAAGCATTGTAGTGAAAGATGAATCCACATACAGAAAGAAAGAAGTCAGAGCTCAGAGAGATGATGAATCTACTAATGAAGATGATGATGAATCTACCAATGAAGATGACGATGAATACACATCAGAGCAGGAATTGTTCTGAGCCATCCGGCTTAGAGACTCCCAGGTTATATTACTATTAGATAGGGGGAGTCTATGTGATAGCTGTGACAAACCAAAGAGTCATTGTTCGTCCAACTTGCAGAGTTTGAGGAGACAGATCCAGAGCAGTCAGTTAGCAGAAGTAAAATTTGATGGATTAATAAAGACTTCATGTTAATATAGTGATAAATGGGTCAACATTATGGACAGTTACGCAAGTAGAGTCTTAGACAGTCTGGACGAGAACATGGATTCATAGATTGGTTCAAAGAGTGGTTCAGAGATAAAGGAACATTATCATAATAGATAACAATTACACGGAAATGGCTTAAACAATGCTAATGGATTCCAAATTGACAGATATTTTTTGGAAACATGCAGTGCATACAACATTTCACATTCAAAATAGAGTAATGCTCAGAAACAACAATGACAAAAATCCCTACGAATTATGGAAAGGAAGCGCAAACATCAACCTCTACATCAAGGTAAATCAAGGTAGTATTTTGTTAATTGAAATTTATGTTGATGATATTGTTTTTGGAAGTACAAATGACAGGTTAAGCTAGAAATTTGCAAAGGATATGCAGAATGAATTTGAAATGTCATTACTTGGAGAACTATCCTTCTTTCCGGGTGTTCAGATATGTCAAAGAAACCAAAGAATTTTTATTTCTCAAACTAAGTATATAAGAGAAATGCTAAAGAGGTTTAGAATGGAAGATTGCAAACCAATTGCAAGTTGAGAAAAGATGATGATTCAAAGTCTACATACCAGAGGAAATACAGGTAAATGATTGGTAGCTTACTATATGTGACAACATCCAGACCAGATGTAATGCAGGAAATTGGCCAGGTGGCATGAATTCAAGCAGCACCAAAGTAATCACATGTATTAGTAGTGAAGAGTATTTTTAGATATCTCAAAGGAACACAAGAGTTTGGATTATGGTATCCAAAAGGAAAGGATGTATCACTTATTGCCTACACAGATGCAGATTGGACAAGTTGCATTCATGATCGACGAAGCACCGGTGGAGCAGTGTTCTACTTGGGTGAGTGTTTAGTATCTTGGCTAAGAAAGAAACAATCATCAGTTGAACCAGAGTATATTGCAGCAACAGGATGTTGTACTTAGGTTCTATGGATGAAACAAACGTTGAAAAATATACAGGTTGAGTATGATGAGCCCATTCCAATATATTGTGATAATACAAACGCCATCAGTATCTCAAAGAACTTGGTAATGCACTCCAAGACGAAGCACATTCCAATAAAGTACCACTTTCTATGGGAACAGGTTGCAGAGAAGAACATCAAAGTTGAATATGTGGGAACAAAAGAACAAGTGACATACATCTTTACATAACCACTTCCACGGGAAACTTTTGAGTATCTTCGCCGGAGACTAGGAGTAATTTCTACTCCAAAATGAATGTTTTTGAATGCTTATATTATATGTCTTAGATGTACACGAGGAAGCACCATAAATAGGACAATTTAGGTCGGGAGATCAGTTTTAGGAAGAGTTCTGTTAGGGGGAGCAAACCCGAATGGAAGTATACCTTTTCCATTGATGACAAAGGGGGAGATATTTATTAGATGCAAAGGTAAATGCTTGGAGAGAGAGCATAGAGGCATGTTTCCAAGGGGAGCGATTGTCACAAGGGAAGAATGAGCGATATGACTTCAGAGTGATACCCTTTGTTAAAGGGGGAGATATTATTCATATGAAGGGCGAGAGAGTAATGAGAGGCTTATAGACACAAAGAAATATCAAAGGCATGTAGACAGGGGGAGCAACCCCAAGGAGAGTTCGGTTAGGAGGATCGGCCCCAAAGGGGAGATACCCTTTTCCATTGATGTCAAATGGGGAGACATAGAAACATTGATGATGAGTATAAGCATGAATGTTATCATGACAAAGTGTTTCCATCAATGTTCGTGTTGCCATAAATGCCAAAGGGGGAGATTGTCAAACAATTGGCTTAGGTTGATGGACAATTGGTATGGATTTTTGGTTGTCATTGACTTCAAGCATTGGAGAGTGATATTGTAGATTGATGTCAACCCTTAGTGATTGATGTCAACCCTTGGAGAAAGTCCGATAGCGAATTCTGATAACACACAGGTTTTGGTAATGGACCCAAGGTTGTTTCATGTATAATGGTATGATTTTTAATATATTTGAAGGTAATACTATTCTATATGGATAGTACATGTCATTCCATTTCCAATGGTATGTGGAACGTCACATAATCCTCACGGTTAGAGAGTTATGGCCATGAGAAGTTGGAGAACCTAGGTTTGGGTAATGGACCCAAGTTTGTTTGATGGATAATGGTATGAGTTTTGATATATTTTGTTGGAAATATGGCTACAACA